>OX235273.1:146585567-146689070 GCA_944472155.2 Trichobilharzia szidati
CTCGACGTTGTACGACGGCTTAAGAATTTTAGGGAAACGATGAAGCAGGGCGTAAAAAGTGCAATCCGCTGGTCTTTCAATGCTGATATTGTAGACAGAATAGTTGGAGATAATTCCGTGGATCTGTAGTTGGGTGTTGTTATCAATCAGCTTTTTATTTTTGACGTCAACTAACAGGTTGAAATTAGTTAAGAAATCAGCTCCTAGGATGGCGTGACCGACGTTGGGTACTATGAAAATCCATGTGAACCGCCGATGCAAACCTAGATCCAGTATAAGGGATTGCTCTCCATACGTCGGTATAGTTGTGTGGTTGGCTGCCCGGAGAGACAGTTTTCCGGGTATCCGTGTAGTTCGCCTGGATAGTGAAGGAGGGATCACGCTAACTTCTGCCCCCGTGTCTACCAGGAACAAAGTGTCTGAAGTTTTATCCTTCACATAAAAGAGGCGACTTGTTTGCTTGCCAGTAACAGCTGTCGCCCTCACTGTCTGCCTGAGGCGTTTCCCTGAGCGTGGTTGGCTTCGCTAAAGCTGCACGGTTTTACACATTTGAGGGCATGACGTCCAAACTTCCAGTGATACCAACATATATTATTATTCCGAGAAGGTGTGCGAGAACGCTGTCGTGAGAAGGATCGTCGTCGTGACGGTGACCTTCTTTGTGAACTTTGTCTCCGGACCTGTCGACCAGACCTATTAGTTTCTAACTTGTCAATCCTTGCCGCTAAGTCTGCAATGGCAGCGAGTATCGGTGTGTCTACCGTGGGTGTGGCATGAGACGGTGTGGCACTATCGGATGATATGTGACTTATGGTGTTATCAGATAAAACATCCATAATACTATCTGCCATGTCACTTAGTTGGTCTAAGTCATACGACTTTCCTGAGATGATTAAAATTTGCTGGACATTTCTTGGTAAACGTTGCAGCCACATCCGTTTCAGCACTACCTCGTCTATTATATGGTGTCCGATTAACTGACGCATGTGCCTGAGCAGCTGGGATGGTTTACGTGGGCCTAGTTCACAACCTGTGAGCAGTTGTTGGATTCTTTTCTCATCGGACAAACTGGTGCGTTGTATGAGGAGGGCTTTAAGTTTATCAAATTGGTGTTCCGTCGGGGGATTTTCGATGAAATCGCTGATTTCTGTCAATACTGACGTAGGGAGTTCTGCCAGCACTGCCCCATATTTAGCTATCTGGGACTTAATGCCCCGTGCGTCTAGTAACGGCTTAATTACCGCAAACCAAACCCTTGGTTCTGCGGAACCGTATGGAGGTAAACGGATATCCGTGATGGCATTTATTGTGGCATTTGTCTCGCTGTTAACTGTCTGCCCGTTTGATGTACCAGACTGATGTGACGACATGATAAATATGGGGGTATTGTTGCAAAATAGGATACAAATATAAACCACACACAAAATCACAATAAATATATAAAACAGCAAAAATGACAATATGAATATGCCAAAATAAACCGTATTCTTATCGGGCTCACCAATTAATTTGTAGAGGACTTATGTTAGAAATCACTAGTATTACAAAATATGAGAAATAAAATTCAAGTCAATGGAATGTTAAGTAACAGTATATTACCAAAAATGCAACGAAACGTTATATCAACAAAAGGGTTACTTGGAAATAAAGTTTAAGACGAGGTAGTGCTGAAACAGATGTGGCTGCAACGTTTACCAAGAAATGTCCAGCAAATTTTAATCATCTCAGGAAAGTCGTATGACTTAGACCAACTAAGTGACATGGCAGATAGTATTATGGATGTTTTATCTGATAACACCATAAGTCACATATCATCCGATAGTGCCACACCGTCTCATGCCACACCCACGGTAGACACACCGATACTCGCTGCCATTGCAGACTTAGCGGCAAGGATTGACAAGTTAGAAACTAATAGGTCTGGTCGACAGGTCCGGAGACAAAGTTCACAAAGAAGGTCACCGTCACGACGACGATCCTTCTCACGACAGCGTTCTCGCACACCTTCTCGGAATAATAATATATAATAATAGTAGTATATTCTCATTTTTTTACATGAGGGACGCCAGTTTACAGGCATCGTCAATTCGATAAATTACACATAAGATTAGTAAGTATATTTAGTAATGATAATATAATATGGTACATATTTATTTATACAAATATAGGACACACAAGTTGTATAGGAATGGATAAGAATTATTTAAGTTTCATATTTAAATTACATGGATAACGGTTAAATAACATGGGTGTTGTCATTTTATCTTTAGTTTGTGGGGAAAATGGGATAACTGGTGATTCAATGGAACACTCCAAGAAATATAGAGATATTGACTTCGCATTAACAAAAAAACCCAAGTATGTGTCGGATGGATTACAGATACTTTGGAAAAAAATAAAGTTTGAAGTCAAGTCCCTCATAAAACAATAAAATGCGTCTTACAATAATATATTCCCACTTTATGCACATGAGGGACTCTAGTTGACAGGCATCATCAATACCATAATAATGCACACATGGAGTAAACATGTTTAAATTTTTTCACTAACACAAAATATATATACAAGGGAAGATAATGAAATATTGACCGTAAGTGCACTCTGCATAAGTTAAAACAGTTTATATAGCATAATCCTGGGCACCATTATTGTTTGAATTTGTCGAAAATGAGCGAAACAACTGAGTGTTGCGTTACATTCGGTCGATAAGGTGGGCTACTCACGAAGGTATGAAAATTGGTCATAAAACGTTACTTAGTTTACCGTAAACGATGTTTTAAGCAATATAATCTGCAAGAGGCCCACCACAGCAGTTAGAATCCAGTTAAAGTTGCTGAGAAGTATTAATGATTCAGCAACTGGAGAATTTTTGATTCTTTTCGGTCTGGAACCAAAATGACTGCGAACCAATCCATAAAAAATGACGAAAGAGGCATGCAGGAGCAGGATTTTGCTATCGAATGAGTCCTTGGGATCTGTAATGCAGCTATCAGCATATTTTCTTCATTTCATAGATATCCAGATTTATTGACGCTGTATAGGTAGTGATTTGGATTTGTCATCATGATCGACATATGGATGAATATTCAAATACGCACTACAACTTGTTTGCCTTTCGGATTCAGTTAATTACATCGCGTGTTGGGTTTGATTACTCTGCGATTTTGATATATTCCGCGGTGTCGCCGTGATTATGGGAAGTATGCATATGCTTTAAATGCTTTAAATTACTTTGTTGGCTGCAATCTCCACTGAGTGTATACAACGGGAACTGTAGATTTATGTATTTCCTCATCACTGTGGATAAAATATCGCCGCATTCCTTGTGGAGAGGAGACCAGTTGGTGGATTATAAATGATTTCCAAGTAACTTATATCCTTCCGTGTGATGTTGTGGTAAGTCTCAACCTTGTTTTCTCATATTTCATTCGTATGTTGGTTATGGTTCACGCTTTGTATCAGGTAAACATAATTCGATCGACTCTTATTTGTATAGGTGTTATTGTCATGACTGCTGCTTTTTTGTCTGAAATTATAGATAGAGGCAAAACAAACAACTGGTGTAGTCTCTAAGTTCATACCTTAAATGGGCCTATAATTTCTGAGGCTCTTACATGGGAATTAGCACTGGTATCTCTTGCAAACCCACTTAGTGCGTCATTAAGAGCTTTTTCAAAGGACACCAGTGAGCTTGCTAGTCGCATTTCCTGAGGTAGATTGTTCCATATTTCGGCATACCTGATCATGAAAAACTTTTGCCTGGTGGCTGTTTTACATTGTTCTATATCCACCGTACCTTTAGTGTGTCTAAGATTATATCCAGTCTCTTCTGACAACCGAGTACATTTAGTAGAGGTATACACTATGTGGTTAAGTAGTTTATCGAAGAGTACCAGATTTAGTCGCAGTCGTCTTAACCATAATGTTTCTAGTCCTAAAATTTCACATCTGGTAGAGTAGTTTGTGCCATTTTCGGTTCCGAGTAATTTTAGCGTGAAGTACCTCTGTACTCCTTCTACTTTTAGTTTGTCTTCTATGCGTATACTACTAAATATGAATGAACAAAAGTCTAGGAGTGGGCGCACACAAACCTTGTACAGTAGTATTCTGGATTCACTTCTGTAGAAGTTCCTGAGTAGGTATCACTGGAAGTTTGGACGTCATGCCCTCAAATGTGTAAAACCGTGCAGCTTTAGCGAAGCCAACCACGCTCAGGGAAACGCCTCAGGCAGACAGTGAGGGCGACAGCTGTTACTGGCAAGCAAACAAGTCGCCTCTTTTATGTGAAGGATAAAACTTCAGACACTTTGTTCCTGGTAGACACGGGGGCAGAAGTTAGCGTGATCCCTCCTTCACTATCCAGGCGAACTACACGGATACCCGGAAAACTGTCTCTCCGGGCAGCCAACCACACAACTATACCGACGTATGGAGAGCAATCCCTTATACTGGATCTAGGTTTGCATCGGCGGTTCACATGGATTTTCATAGTACCCAACGTCGGTCACGCCATCCTAGGAGCTGATTTCTTAACTAATTTCAACCTGTTAGTTGACGTCAAAAATAAAAAGCTGATTGATAACAACACCCAACTACAGATCCACGGAATTATCTCCAACTATTCTGTCTACAATATCAGCATTGAAAGACCAGCGGATTGCACTTTTTACGCCCTGCTTCATCGTTTCCCTAAAATTCTTAAGCCGTCGTACAACGTCGAGGACGTCCCTCATACAGTGACTCACAAGATAGTTACTACGGGTCAACCAGTTCGTGCTCGCCCTCGTAGATTACCCCCGGAAAAATTAGCAGCGGCCAAGGCAGAGTTTGAACACATGATGCAGCTCGGCGTCATCAGACCCTCCAATAGCCCTTGGTCTTCGCCTTTACACATGGTGCCTAAGGCTGATCATGATTGGAGGCCGCGTGGGGATTACCGACACTTAAAAAATGCCACCGTTCCCGACCGTTATCCTATTCCTCATCTTCATGATTTCTCCCTGACACTACACGGAAAAACCATATTTTCTAAGGTAGACCTGGTCAGTGCCTATCACCAAATACCAGTTGCCCAAGAAGATATCGAAAAAACGGCCATCATCACACTTTTCGGCCTGTTCGAATTTCTCCGAATGCCATTTAGCCTAAAGAACGCGGCACAATCCTTCCAACGGTTCATAGATCAGGTCACACAATGTTTGGACTTTGTATTTGTATATATCGATGACGTTTTAATTGCCAGCTCGTCGCCCGAAGAACATACTGATCACCTCACCATCTTATTTCAATGATTTGAGCAATATAGAGTAGTCATTAACCCCAAAAAGTGCATATTCGGTGTCCCCTCTATACAGTTTCTGGGACACCACATAATTGCGAATGGTATTACGCCTACGGAGGAAAAGGTAGAGTCCATCAAAAACTTCCCCGTACCAGATTCACTTAAGAAGGTCAGACGTTTTTTGGGGATGTTTAATTTCTATCGGCGTTTCATTCCTTCGTGTGCCTCCATCGTCCAGCCGTTAACCGACCTCCTTAAAAATGATCCTAAAAAGTTTCAGTGGTCAGCTGAAGCCCATGAATCTTTTTGCAACGCAAAAGGCGCCTTATCCAAAATCACTATGCTATCTCATATCAACCCCGAAGCATAGCCTATTTTGTGCACAGATGCCTCCCAAGTAGCTGTGGGGGCAGTATTACAACAAAAGATGAAAGGCGAAGTCACCCCACTCGCATTCTTTTCCAAGAAGCTGGAACCGGCTCAGACACGTTATAGCACTTTTGGGAGAGAATTGTTGGCCATATATCTTGCAGTGAAGCATTTCAGTTACTTACTACAGGGCCGGCATTTCACTATTTTTACTGACCACAAGCCCCTGTGTCATGCTTTCGCTACTTCACTCGATAAATACTCCCCTAGAGAAGCCAGACGGTTGGATTATATCTCCCAATTTTCAACCGACATCCAGTACATCAAAGGGGATGCGAACGTGGTAGCCGATTCCCTTTCAAGAAGTGAAATAAACCAGCTTCAAACTGCGGTAGACATCAGTCTGGATCGCATGGCTCAATTACAGAGAGACGACGTTGAACTCCAAACCTGCCGCAGAAACTCTTCCTTACAGCTCAAAGAGGTGCCTATCCCCTTATCAGATGCAACCATAGTCTGCGATGTATCTACCGGCACTAACCGTCCATTTGTCCCTCTCAGTTCCCGAAAAGCATTGTTCGACCATTTAGATTCTCTTTCTCACCCTGGATTACGCGCCACATATCTATGTGTTAACGAAAATATGCTGACAGCTGCATTACAGATCCCAAGGACTCATTCGATAGCAAAATCCTGCTCCTGCATGCCTCTTTCGTCATTTTTTATGGATTGGTTCGCAGTCATTTTGGTTCCAGACCGAAAAGAATCAAAAATTCTCCAGTTGCTGAATCATTAATACTTCTCAGCAACTTTAACTGGATTCTAACTGCTGTGGTGGGCCTCTTGCAGATTATATTGCTTAAAACATCGTTTACGGTAAACTAAGTAACGTTTTATGACCAATTTTCATACCTTCGTGAGTAGCCCACCTTATCGACCGAATGTAACGCAACACTCAGTTGTTTCGCTCATTTTCGACAAATTCAAACAATAATGGTGCCCAGGATTATGCTATATAAACTGTTTTAACTTATGCAGAGTGCACTTACGGTCAATATTTCATTATCTTCCCTTGTATATATATTTTGTGTTAGTGAAAAAATTTAAACATGTTTACTCCATGTGTGCATTATTATGGTATTGATGATGCCTGTCAACTAGAGTCCCTCATGTGCATAAAGTGGGAATATATTATTGTAAGACGCATTTTATTGTTTTATGAGGGACTTGACTTCAAACTTTATTTTTTTCCAAAGTATCTGTAATCCATCCAACACCTACTTGGTTTTAGTTGTAAATGTGATGGCAATATCCCGCTACCGCACGAACTTTGAAAGGGGAGTGAATTTTACACGCTCTTGCTTAGTTTTAACTTTTGTTGTGTTATACGCTCCAAAAGTCTACAGATTAACTTTGAATCAGTTTATTCTGATCAAAGTTAGTTTAATTTTCAGATCTGAGTCTATTTAATTTATAGGAAATTGTGTCTTATAACATAACAGTTATATATATATTTTTGTGCACTCATTGATTTTTATTGCTGATTTATAAAGGTCTATATACGTCTAAGTTATATTAAAATTTCTTCGCCAGTCGGTTCTAGACAGTATGCCCGTCAAAAAAAACCGCTGCGGAAGGGTTATGTACCAATTCCCATTGGATGAGGGAATGCAGTGTGATAACTGCAAAAGATGGTTTCACAGTATGTGCACAAACCTAACTCCTGCAGCATACAAACGCTGCTGCAAACCTCTAGCAAACTGGTTGTGCAATGACTGTTGTAGTACTACCAAACTCCGTATTACAGAAGCCATTGCCACACTTAGCTGGGTTTTAAAGCTCATGGACTGCAAGGGTCTTCCATCACAGGAGAAGACTGACTACTTCTCAGACACCGAACATGCGACTAGCGTCATCGACAAAACAGTACATGTTCCTAATGAGTCTTTGTCAATGACTGAGTGCCCTTCAGCACAGAAGAGCACTCACCACATTCCAGACACCCAGGCTACCCCCACGATACTGGATAAGCCCTCCAGTGACAGTAATCGAAAGACTGCCACGAAGAAGAGGCGTACCAGAGGTCGTAAACCTGCAACTCAAATCACCCAGGTACTAGTGGATCAAGCCTCATCCACACCGGTGAGTAGCAGACAGATAATTCCTTCTACGATTAGTGAGGAGAACGCCGATGAATGGCGTAACATAGTCTCTCGCAAAAAGAGAGATAAGGACAACACATTGGCCACACTGCCTACGAAGGACAGAAAGACATTCACGCCGCAAAGCAAGAAAGCCACGGCAAGCAAACCTGATATCTCTGACAGGTCGCTCATTCTCCACAAAGTGGAAGAGTCACTGGCCCCCGAACCCAAGACTAGATTTGAGCATGACCTTAACTTGGTCAAGCCCCTTTTAGACAAGCTACTGCCACAAACAGTATCAGACATTACTATACATAGCGTAAATAGGATAGGCCAAAAGCCTGACCCTACAGTAAGTCAGCCTGTACGTCTCCTCAAAGTCGTACTAAACTCTAAAGAAGTGAGGGATGCTATTGTAAGCAACTCTCATATTCTTAAAGGATCAGGCATATATGTCCGCGCCGACTTAAGCCTGGCAGACCGTGTCAAAAGACAGTCTGCGGCCCTAGAATTAAGCGAACGACGCCGAAACGGTTAAAAGAACCTTAAGATTAAGGGTTTTCGGGTTGTCCAAGTTCGCAGTTTAATGATCCCGAAACCTCTGTGGGTAGGCCGGGGAAGCACCAAACTGAATTAACGGTTTGCTACACAAACGCCCGCAGCCTGTTGAATAAACGGACTGAGCTGGTTAACATGATAGACTCCGGAAACCCGGATGTAATTATTATCACAGAGACATGGCTCACACCCGATGTCACTGACAACGAAGTTAACCTGCCAAACTTCGAAGTGCATAGGGTGGACCGACTAAACCGCAAAGGAGGTGGCGTAGTCATCTACCTCAAGAAATGCTTAACCTTGAGCAGTATTGAAGCACTAGCTCACGAAAGTGAGTCGTGCGAACTTCTACGCTGCAGACTTAAATGCATAGGCCAAGACATTGACCTCATTGCTATGTACCACAGTCCTGACTGCAGTGCAGATGACTTCCTAATAGAAAAGCTAGGCTCCTGGACCTCGAAATGTCGAAGTCTCGTAGTTGGCGACTTCAATGCCCCAACAGTTGACTGGACGAGCCTAACAACTCCATCCTCAGTCAACCCCTTTGATTATAAACTGCTGGAATCCAGTATATCGTTAGCTCTAGTCCAACATGTCATTAAGCCCACGCGCTATGACTCACAGCACTCCTTCTCAACTATGGACCTAGTGTTCTCCCATGGTGAGGATGTGGATCTCATACAACATCTTCCTCCTTTAGGAAGAAGTGACCATGCTGTGCTCACTTTCAAGTTCACAGCAATGGCAGCAAGGGCCAAAACCCCATCTCGACTAAACGTTTGGAAAGCTGATATAGATGCAATCGTCTCAGCAGCCAACTCAGTAAACTGGTACATCAACCCAGAGTCTCAAGTAGAAGCCGCATGGAACCAATTTAAACAACTTTACGCCCAAGTAACTGAACCTTTCATCCCTTGGTCTGTCCCAAAGGGTCGCAAACACTGCCCTCCTTGGATAAACCAAGAGATTCTTAAGTTACTTAGACGTAAACACAAATGTTGGAACTTGTTTGCCACACTAGAGACTTCTGAGACCAGGCAGTTACATAACATTGCTAGAAATAAAGCTATTGCACAAATCCGCCAATCAAGGATGAAATTTGAAGCACACCTGGCTCAAAATGCAAAGGCACAACCTAAGAAAATTTTCTCGTACATGAACTTCAGGAATAAAACATCCAATGGTGTCCCAAACCTGACTATTGACAATGATACAATCGAAGAAGATCAAGAAAAAGCAGAAGCAATGGCAAACTACTTCTCCCAAGTCTTCACTCAGGAGTCGTCACTGCCTATAGGATCAGCCCTGGCTGCATCAGAAGAACATGGGATAGATTCCGTTGACATCGACCAAGGCATCGTGCTCAGCTGTCTAAGGGAACTAGATGCAGGGAAATCAATGGGTCCTGATAATCTTCACCCATGGCTTCTCAAGGAGTTATCAGCCCACGTAGCCGGCCCTTTGACTACGATCTTCAAGCTTTCTCTCCAAAAATGGAGTGTTACCGCATGACTGGAAAGACGCCATAGTAACCCCCCCATCCACAAAGGAGGATCAAGACAAAGCCCTTCAAATTACAGGCCTATCAGTCTCACCAGCACTTTAATTAAGACACTGGAGAGAATCATCAAGAAAAGAATAATGGCATATCTAGAAAATAGAAGCTTATTATCAAGAGCACAGCATGGCTTCCGAAGGAACCTCCCATGCCTGTCAAATCTCACTGCAAGAGAAAGCTGGGTTAAATCCAGGGACAACAGAAGACCCGTTGACGTCGTCTTCATAGACTTCAGCAAAGCCTTTGATAAAGCACCTCACAAAAGACTACTCATGAGGTTGGAAAGTCTTGGTATCAAAGGCAGCTTACTAAACTGGCTCAGGGAATTCCTCATAGACAGGAGGCAGAGGGTTAGGATCAACTCAAAACTCTCCTCTTAGACAGCAGTACGCAGCGGAGTGCCACAAGGCACGGTACTCGGACCTCTCCTATTTATTTTGTATATCAATGAGTTATCTCTGCTCACCGACTCCCCTATGGTCCTATACGCAGATGACTTAAAAATTTGGAGAGAGCTGAAGGGAAACAGTGACACGTCCACGTTACAAGAGGGCCTCAACAAATTGTCAGGGTGGTCCATAGAATGGATGCTTCCGATAAATGTGGCAAAATGTGCAACCATGCGCATTGGACAAGCAAGCACGAGCTCTTATGAACTAGAGGGAATTACACTTCCATCAGTTCAGACTCACTTAGACTTAGGTGTCATAGTTAGCCACGACTTAAAAACTACAGCACACTGTCGCGCGGTGGCTGCACATAGTTTCAGGTCATTATGGGCAATTCGTAGAGCCTTCACTAGAATCACCAGAGATATGTTCACCTCCTTATATACATCTCTGGTGAGGTCAAGACTGGAAAACTGCATCCAGGCCGCCAGCCCTTGTCTAAAAGGGGACTCACTTATTCTAGAAAGGGTTCAAAGGAAAGCAACACGTATGATTCATGGCATGACTAACTTATCATACGAGTAAAGACTAGACAGTTTAAATCTCTTCTCCCTGTCATACCGTAGGCACAGAGGAGATTCAATCACAATGTCTAAAATTTTAAATAATGACTACGGACCTGACCTATTTTCTCTTTTCCTTCCCACCAGGTCGGAACACCTTAGAGGACATAGCAGGAGAGTTCAAAAGCCGAGAAGAAATCATATTGCTGTTGAGTAGTGGTTCTCACACCGAGTCGTAAACTCTTGGAACCGACTCCCAGAAGAAGTGGTGTCTGCAACCTCAACTGATTATTCGTTCAAGAAGGGTTTGGACAACAACAAAAATTTACTAGAAAAGGATTAACATAGGCTCCAAGCCTTCTATCCTCAACCAATAAATCTGAATCTCTTGATGTGTTCCATTGAATCTCTAGTTATCAGATTTTTCCCACAAACTAAAGATAAAATGACAGCAACCATGTCATTTAACCGTAAATCATGTAATTCAAATATGTAACTTAAATAACACTTATCCATGCCTATTTAACTGGTGTGTCCTACATTTGTAGGAATAAATATGCACCTTATTATTTTATCATTACTAACTATACTTACTAATCGTATGTGTAATTTATCGAATTGATGATGCTTGTAAACTGGCGTCCCTCATGTTTAAAAATGAGAATATTATTATTGTCAAAACAACTACGATAAACAGATATATTTTGCAAAATAAAAAGTCAGACTTCCCTTTAACACTGCTTGCTGTGAATAAAATCCTGAGTTCCACGTGGTTAGAGAGGGTATCAGAAGATTCCGGGTTGTAGATTTCACGGGTGAATACTATATGTAGTTTCAGGTGACACAATACAATCCTTGTTAAGTATGGATATGCGGATAATGTGAGGAAAGCGGCTAGTTTCCAAAATAATAAGGAAAGATGATTCACACAGACACACCGACAATGTCTCCAATGCCGTGTCACTGTCGAAGCCACCAATAACGTTTAGTGGTTGCTTTTACCACTTTATTAATTTTAGCACGCCCCAAGTCACAACTGACCTAGTTTAAATTGCTGTAACGAACAATTGGAGGACTGAAACACGCCCCGACTAACTGTGACCTGGTTGAATTCAGAAAATATCATTCACAATCACCAGCTGGTCCCGTAAGACCCACAAACGCTTCGTCTCCCAACACTTCCCCTTTACATCAGCTTTGGCTGACATTCCAGTCTAATTCGATGCAGCCTTATATAAGAGCGCAGTCTCAACGTCTGCAGCATGGATATGAGCTTAATGTTCTCTACGCTGTCTTGCCACCAAAATAGCATAAATATCAGTTTCCTCGCAGGGCGGTTAGTTTCCATGCGGTCTGAAGGAATGTATAGATGATGCATCATCATTTGAATGTCACTTGCCTGGGCGGCGTACGCATCCAAAGTATCATTCGTGAAGATATTCCTGCAACCTGGTGGTCTTGACTCCATGTCTTTGAAGTTTTGTAACCGCTAAATTTTCAAGTATTGGTATTTGTAGGGATTTAGTTTGACTGGTTGGAGGATTTCATCATGAGCTGACATCAGTTAGAGAACCATTGGAAATCCTAGGAGTATCGCACAACTGTTTCGTCCTAGTATGGGACTCTTCATCAGTATGCACCGGCATTGCGAAGTGTTCGCGCTATACCATTAATTCGGGGAGATTAGAATTCATGCGCTGGCTATTGGACCGGGTCCCAGTGGCTTAATAGTCTACGAGCCCACTTTGTAACTAGAGGGCACCGAATTCGAACCGTGGCGATGGGTGCGTACTGATAAAGAGTACCAAACTAGGACGTAAAAGCTGTTCAGTACTCCCAGTTTCTCCGGTGTCTCTCTAAATGATGCCAGCGCATGATGAAATCATCCAACCAACCACTAAATTCCTTTGTGACCTTTTCAGTGCACAACAGCTTTACAAAGTAGTTAAGGTTGGTACTTAAGAACGAAAGTGGCAGCCGCTATCATCTCTTTCCTATTAATACAGTAGTTCTTTTCTACCCGTACTGATATGCGACTGCCATGTTCCATAACACTGTCATTCTCATCGCTGCCGACCTGATATGACATGGCTCCAACGGCTTTTTGACTGGCATCAGTGTCTAGGATGTATCCATGATGGCTGAAGCGGGTACCTAGTATAATGAATATTTCAGCAGATGAACGACAAGGTCACAGTCCTTCATTCATACAAAAGGGATATTTTTGCTGGTCAACTGTGTATTTACGGTTAATAATACAATGCTATTTTTTGTGTCTAAATGACTTCACGCAGCCAATAACCACCCTTTCTCATATACTTCTCTAAAACGTATAACTTTACTAATATTTCGCAGTATTTTCAACATAACATAAGTTGAAGATTTACTTTGCAATGTCTAATGCGTACCGTATGAAAATCGGTCTTGAAAATTCAGCATAACCAGCTTTGTTAACCGGCTGTTTTCTTCAGGATCATTATCAATAATTTTATCACTAATTGTTCCACTACGCATTTTACTCTGCTAAATAGACTACAACTTAGTTGCTGTAATACTAGCCACTTCTATACTTTATACTTCTTAAATTAGACGCAATTTCCTAGGCGTTTGTTACAAATACTTGTATACATGTATGCATGTATAAAGGTGATACTGCTAAGAATATCCTCAGGTCTCGATGTATCTGGTGACCTAATGCGAAGCGCTTGTCATGAAAGCTATTAATGTGCAGCATACTGTATGATTGGGACGGGCTTAAAGCAATGCAATACTGCAACTACAGTTTGCAAAAGAAATCTCAGAGCTTAACATCAAAAAAGGAGGGAGGGTGGCGCACGCTGATCAGCAGATATGGTAGTGGTCACAAATGTGAATCGCTCCAATCTGTAGGACGGCAACATGCATTTTTTGACAGCTCGAGAATTAAACATTAGTCTGGACTCTCAACAACAAAAAATAATAATAAGGGTTGTACAGATCTAATTATAAATAAAAAAATGTGCTTTTGCTCCTACTGTCTACAAGCCTGTTCAGCTTCTTGTCAGAAATTCGTGAGGCACCTTACAGGTCAGCTTGTTCTACGGCTTCTAATTTTCCAGATCTTTGAATTCACTCCTCACTTAAATATCACTTACCTACCTCACAACAATCTTTTTATTTCCGCACTATTATACTCTATCTGATCTTAACTACCTAGGCCATTATTGAAGCTAAAACTTGCTCTTTGTTCATATTTGATTCTTGCTTTAAGTCTGGTTGCTTTGATTAAAAACACAACAACACCAATGTTTGAACAAAGCTATATTTTCATCGGAAACGTGATAGTTTCCATGCTTAGACCAATATGGTTAGCATTAAACATTGCAAATGTAAACTACCATTTCAAGTGCTATATCGCTTCTTCTCCTTGTATTTATCTTGTAAATATACTTCCAGTAATGTATTATTCATAATTGCATTTTGAACCATTTTGCAGCTGCGCAGAATTTTCTCCTCTTCCTGAAATAGCGTTCAATCACGTGGCGGTATAGCACTCACACAGATATACGCTGTTCACTGGTTGACCATAACTATCAGCAGGAAACGGAACGAAGTTTGGGTTGTCGCTCAACTTCGATGGTGACCTTAGTAGAGGGTTTACAATTTAACACATACAACAACTTGTTCTGATTGCTTGTACAATAATTGAACAATTTAAACTTTTGAAAAGTATTAATTTATGATACTTCAGGATTGTAATTTATAACATTACTGATCGTGCCTGTAAAAATGGCATGCATTTCTTGTAAACACTGATTTATGCGAAATATAAATTGTTATTATTATTATTATAACATGTGATAAGGTAAAAAACCTACAGCGAAAAGCTAGATCGTCGTTATTTGTATGTAGCCTGAATGAAGTGGTTGTCGTGAACATTATAGGACTTCTAAGAGAGAGACTGTGCGAGGTAACAGTTACACCCCAGTTGTGGTCGCCCATTTCAAAAAATGGTATGATGCTGTCCCTCCTGATGTAAATCAGTGCTTCTTAAGTGGCTAAAGCCATGTGTGATTGCTTGGTTGCCCACTGGGGTGCTCGAGAACATCTACATTCTGATCAAGGAACAAATTTCGAAGGCCTTTTGTTCTGAGAGATGTGCCACTTGTTTAGAATTAGGAAGTCTAGAACCACAGAGTGTCGTACAGAAGGCGGTGGATTAGTAGGGTGATCAAATCGGTCTTTGAAGTCACTGCTGAGAACATTTACAGAAGTAGGACGAGAATCAGCTTCGGACACCTTGTTGCCGCGATGCCTATTAGCGTACACAAATGTTAACGGGGACTTTCGTGAGTGTTTACTAGTTAACATTTGTGCAGAATTGTCCTGATTGTTTGTACTGTAGTCCAACTATTTAAACTTTTGAAAAAGTGCTAATTTATTGATATTTCACGATTGCAATATATACTATATCTGATCATGCCTGCATAAATGGCATGCACTTCATGCTAACTTACCTGTTTTTAAGAAACAAATTATTATTTATTAAAAGACACCTTATCTGTGGTGAACTGGTCGTGAGTTACGCCCTCCTAGTGATATGTTAGTCATGCCCCAATGGGATGACCGATTAACCGTCTTGGAAACTGTAGTAAGACTGCGGGGAGATATAAAACCAGGTACGATGGTTATGCACGCGAAAAACCTGAGAGGGCACAACAGCGACAGAAACAACACTTGATAGGATGAAGTGGGGAGGGACGCTTAGATGCAGGTGATGAAGTATGGCTGCGACAGCCAAGGACTGACAACACAGGTCAGAGTAAATCCCAAGTACAGTGGGCAAGCCCATATGTGGTGAACCACAAAGTAACAGAAAACACGTATGAAGTACAAGAAGGTGGGAATGACAATACGGAGAGTGCGATAGTGCATTTCAACCTATTAAAACGGTTCAGACAAAACCAACAGGCACCGAACGTCAATCTTTCTTCTATTGATAGTCATAATAATCGGATGTCTATTTCTTTTGCAGGAGTGATGCAACAGAAGGGAGGACGCGAGGCGGAAGTTGTTGAGGACGGCTTCTGTGAAGCGAGGGGTTGGTGTAGGGGGGTATGGATCGTGAAAAATAAGGTGCTAGTTCCAAAACCGCGGACCGGTAACCAACAGCAGCTTAGCTGTTTTCTTCGTTTGAACTTTAGTGTCATCCTTGCACAGTAGTGGCACAGCGGTAGAATGCTTATTGTATCGCTCTTATTAATCAAAGTAGCGTACACATATATCCTAGTACTTCTTCGCGCTTATTATTGTGTCCTAACGTTGTAATTAATCGACATCCGCAACATAAATCAAAAGGCATTTGAGAAGGAGTTCGAACGTGTATTGTCGCAGTAGTCAAAAATCAAAAGTTGAGCGAGTACAATGTATCAATTGTTATCACGCAATCTTTAGAGCGATAAACAAATCAAAGTCCAGTTACATAGTGAAAGTATAATACGATAATGAATAATAAAATGGAGCACTGCACGCTCGCCAACCTCGCCAAGCCAGTAATAGTACTGCTAAAGAGGGAGGATTGGACATGAAGGTAGCAACCCCATCCCGTAAAACTAAACACCACTGCTACCGAAACTTCAAAGTTGCAGGGGGAAGCCCAATGCTCCATTGGTAACATAAGGGAATAAAATATAATGTTATATATATATTGCACCGAGATTGCCATTGTTGATAAAGTATTTCAACCGACATCCGTATTCTGCTACTCAGTTATATTTTGCTGTAGCATGTTTTTTACACCTAAGTGTCCATATTGTCTATCACATTATATATGTATCAAAAGTGATGGATAAAAAATGTCACAATTTGTTCGATTCTGCTTCAGGCTGAATAGCGTTGCATACTCACATAATCTGCTGTCAATTACTATTCTACTTGAAGATTCTGTAATTAGTAGTTATTGTCTAATAGTTGTTGATATCCAATCGATAATCCCTGAGTTCGGAAGTACACTGTTTATGTGGTGAAAAACTCGTTAAAGAAATGTAATTATATATATATGAACATAAATGAGGTTTGACACTCGTGCTGCACCCCTTAAGTTGAATAGATTTATCCTAAACTTCTCCCTTAGGCATAAACGAAATCTAAAAACGCTAGTAAGTACTCATGAAGCCTGTTGCATTGAGGGGACTAAAATTGAAACTAAGTCTAATGCAAAATACCTCGGTCTAGTTCTATCTTCCGACCTTACTTGGACATCTCATATCCTAACGATTTCTAAGAAAGTGTTCTATCTTACCTACTACATTAAGAAACTTAGACAATCTGGAATCACCCAACCTCTACTTTCACAATTTGTCAACTCTTGTATCTTACCTATTCTACTTTACTGCTCCCCGTTAGTCTTTCCTGGGCTACTGAATAAGGAATATACCATCCTGAGAAGGATATTGAAGGTGGTTAGTAGAACTAGTGGTGTAAAACTCAGTCAGCTCGTCACTACATTAGTTGAAAAGCATCTGTATGCATGCGAAAAATGGTCAAAAACCATACTCTCCGACCCCCAGCACCCCTTCTATTTCCAACTCTAGCCTTGTATCTCATCAAGTAGAACCAGAAATCAGTATAAAATAATCTATGCTCGTACAACCAAGTACAGGAACTCAACGATGCCATACTTGGCCCGTGTTCTAAGTGACAGAGACAATGTTAAGCGTGAAACCTATGACTTGCTTTGTTATTAATAACATAATTTTAGGCTCTTTTATTTCTATCTTATTTTGTATTCTATAGTGAAGTCCTTCTTAAACATACTTAGCTAACTTCTCAGACACCGAACATGCGACTAGCGTCATCGACAAAACAGTACATGTTCCTAATGAGTCTTTGTCAATGACTGAGTGCCCTTCAGCACAGAAGAGCACTCACCACATTCCAGACACCCAGGCTACCCCCACGATACTGGATAAGCCCTCTAGTGACAGTAATCGAAAGACTGCCACGAAGAAGAGGCGTACCAGAGGTCGTAAACCTGCAACTCAAATCACCCAGGTACTAGTGGATCAAGCCTCATCCACACCGGTGAGTAGCAGACAGATAATTCCTTCTACGATTAGTGAGGAGAACGCCGATGAATGGCGTAACATAGTCTCTCGCAAAAAGAGAGATAAGGACAACACACTGGCCACACTGCCTACGAAGGACAGAAAGACATTCACGCCGCAAAGCAAGAAAGCCACGGCAAGCAAACCTGATATCTCTGACAGGTCGCTCATTCTCCACAAAGTGGAAGAGTCACTGGCCCCCGAACCCAAGACTAGATTGAGCATGACCTTAACTTGGTCAAGCCCCTTTTAGACAAGCTACTGCCACAAACAGTATCAGACATTACTATACATAGCGTAAATAGGATAGGCCAAAAGCCTGACCCTACAGTAAGTCAGCCTGTACGTCTCCTCAAAGTCGTACTAAACTCTAAAGAAGTGAGGGATGCTATTGTAAGCAACTCTCATATTCTTAAAGGATCAGGCATATATGTCCGCGCCGACTTAAGCCTGGCAGACCGTGTCAAAAGACAGTCTGCGGCCCTAGAATTAAGCGAACGACGCCGAAACGGTTAAAAGAACCTTAAGATTAAGGGTTTTCGGGTTGTCCAAGTTCGCAGTTTAATGATCCCGAAACCTCTGTGGGTAGGCCGGGGAAGCACCAAACTGAATTAACGGTTTGCTACACAAACGCCCGCAGCCTGTTGAATAAACGGACTGAGCTGGTTAACATGATAGACTCCGGAAACCCGGATGTAATTATTATCACAGAGACATGGCTCACACCCGATGTCACTGACAACGAAGTTAACCTGCCAAACTTCGAAGTGCATAGGGTGGACCGACTAAACCGCAAAGGAGGTGGCGTAGTCATCTACCTCAAGAAATGCTTAACCTTGAGCAGTATTGAAGCACTAGCTCACGAAAGTGAGTCGTGCGAACTTCTACGCTGCAGACTTAAATGCATAGGCCAAGACATTGACCTCATTGCTATGTACCACAGTCCTGACTGCAGTGCAGATGACTTCCTAATAGAAAAGCTAGGCTCCTGGACCTCGAAATGTCGAAGTCTCGTAGTTGGCGACTTCAATGCCCCAACAGTTGACTGGACGAGCCTAACAACTCCATCCTCAGTCAACCCCTTTGATTATAAACTGCTGGAATCCAGTATATCGTTAGCTCTAGTCCAACATGTCATTAAGCCCACGCGCTATGACTCACAGCACTCCTTCTCAACTATGGACCTAGTGTTCTCCCATGGTGAGGATGTGGATCTCATACAACATCTTCCTCCTTTAGGAAGAAGTGACCATGCTGTGCTCACTTTCAAGTTCACAGCAATGGCAGCAACGGCCAAAACCCCATCTCGACTAAACGTTTGGAAAGCTGATATAGATGCAATCGTCTCAGCAGCCAACTCAGTAAACTGGTACATCAACCCAGAGTCTCAAGTAGAAGCCGCATGGAACCAATTTAAACAACTTTACGCCCAAGTAACTGAACCTTTCATCCCTTGGTCTGTCCCAAAGGGTCGCAAACACTGCCCTCCTTGGATAAACCAAGAGATTCTTAAGTTACTTAGACGTAAACACAAATGTTGGAACTTGTTTGCCACACTAGAGACTTCTGAGACCAGGCAGTTACATAACATTACTAGAAATAAAGCTATTGCACAAATCCGCCAATCAAGGATGAAATTTGAAGCACACCTGGCTCAAAATGCAAAGGCACAACCTAAGAAAATTTTCTCGTACATGAACTTCAGGAATAAAACATCCAATGGTGTCCCAAACCTGACTACTGACAATGATACAATCGAAGAAGATCAAGAAAAAGCAGAAGCAATGGCAAACTACTTCTCCCAAGTCTTCACTCAGGAGTCGTCACTGCCTATAGGATCAGCCCTGGCTGCATCAGAAGAACATGGGATAGATTCCGTTGACATCGACCAAGGCATCGTGCTCAGCTGTCTAAGGGAACTAGATGCAGGGAAATCAATGGGTCCTGATAATCTTCACCCACGGCTTCTCAAGGAGTTATCAGCCCACGTAGCCGGCCCTTTGACTACGATCTTCAAGCTTTCTCTCCAAAAATGGAGTGTTACCGCATGACTGGAAAGACGCCATAGTAACCCCCCATCCACAAAGGAGGATCAAGACAAAGCCCTTCAAATTACAGGCCTATCAGTCTCACCAGCACTTTAATTAAGACACTGGAGAGAATCATCAAGAAAAGAATAACGGCATATCTAGAAAATAGAAGCTTATTATCAAGAGCACAGCATGGCTTCCGAAGGAACCTCCCATGACTGTCAAATCTCACTGCAAGAGAAAGCTGGGTTAAATCCAGGGACAACAGAAGACCCGTTGACGTCGTCTTCATAGACTTCAGCAAAGCCTTTGATAAAGCACCTCACAAAAGACTACTCATGAGGTTGGAAGGTCTTGGTATCAAAGGCAGCTTACTAAACTGGCTCAGGGAATTCCTCATAGACAGGAGGCAGAGGGTTAGGATCAACTCAAAACTCTCCTCTTAGACAGCAGTACGCAGCGGAGTGCCACAAGGCACGGTACTCGGACCTCTCCTATTTATTTTGTATATCAATGAGTTATCCCTGCTCACCGACTCCCCTATGGTCCTATACGCAGATGACTTAAAAATTTGGAGAGAGCTGAAGGGAAACAGTGACACGTCCACGTTACAAGAGGGCCTCAACAAATTGTCAGGGTGGTCCATAGAATGGATGCTTCCGATAAATGTGGCAAAATGTGCTACCATGCGCATTGGACAAGCAAGCACGAGCTCTTATGAACTAGAGGGAATTACACTTCCATCAGTTCAGACTCACTTAGATTTAGGTGTCATAGTTAGCCACGACTTAAAAACTACAGCACACTGTCGCGCGGTGGCTGCACATAGTTTCAGGTCACTATGGGCAATTCGTAGAGCCTTCACTAGAATCACCAGAGATATGTTCACCTCCTTATATACATCTCTGGTGAGGTCAAGACTGGAAAACTGCATCCAGGCCGCCAGCCCTTGTCTAAAAGGGGACTCACTTATTCTAGAAAGGGTTCAAAGGAAAGCAACACGTATGATTCATGGCATGACTAACTTATCATACGAGGAAAGACTAGACAGTTTAAATCTCTTCTCCCTGTCATACCGTAGGCACAGAGGAGATTCAATCACAATGTCTAAAATTTTAAATAATGACTACGGACCTGACCTATTTTCTCTTTTCCTTCCCACCAGGTCGGAACACCTTAGAGGACATAGCAGGAGAGTTCAAAAGCCGAGAAGAAATCATATTGCTGTTAAGTAGTGGTTCTCACACCGAGTCGTAAACTCTTGGAACCGACTCCCAGAAGAAGTGGTGTCTGCAACCTCAACTGATTATTCGTTCAAGAAGGGTTTGGACAACAACAAAAATTTACTAGAAAAGGATTAACATAGGCTCCAAGCCTTCTATCCTCAACCAATAAATCTGAATCTCTTGATGTGTTCCATTGAATCTCTAGTTATCAGATTTTTCCCACAAACTAAAGATAAAATGACAGCAACCATGTCATTTAACCGTAAATCATGTAATTCAAATATTTAACTTAAATAACACTTATCCATGCCTATTTAACTGGTGTGTCCTACATTTGTAGGAATAAATATGCACCCTATTATTTTATCATTACTAACTATACTTACTAATCGTATGTGTAATTTATCGAATTGATGATGCTTGTAAACTGGCGTCCCTCATGTTTAAAAATGAGAATATTATTATTGTCAAAACAACTACGATAAACAGATATATTTTGCAAAATAAAAAGTCAGACTTCCCTTTAACACTGCTTGCTGTGAATAAAATCCTGAGTTCCACGTGGTTAGAGAGGGTATCAGAAGATTCCGGGTTGTAGATTTCACGGGTGAATACTATATGTAGTTTCAGGTGACACAATACAATCCTTGTTAAGTATGGATATGCGGATAATGTGAGGAAAGCGGCTAGTTTCCAAAATAATAAGGAAAGATGATTCACACAGACACACCGACAATGTCTCCAATGCCGTGTCACTGTCGAAGCCACCAATAACGTTTAGTGGTTGCTTTTACCACTTTATTAATTTTAGCACGCCCCAAGTCACAACTGACCTAGTTTAAATTGCTGTAACGAACAATTGGAGGACTGAAACACGCCCCGACTAACTGTGACCTGGTTGAATTCAGAAAATATCATTCACAATCACCAGCTGGTCCCGTAAGACCCACAAACGCTTCGTCTCCCAACACTTCCCCTTTACATCAGCTTTGGCTGACATTCCAGTCTAATTCGATGCAGCCTTATATAAGAGCGCAGTCTCAACGTCTGCAGCATGGATATGAGCTTAATGTTCTCTACGCTGTCTTGCCACCAAAATAGCATAAATATCAGTTTCCTCGCAGGGCGGTTAGTTTCCATGCGGTATGAAGGAATGTATAGATGATGCATCATCATTTGAATGTCACTTGCCTAGGCGGCGTACGCATCCAAAGTATCATTCGTGAAGATATTCCTGCAACCTGGTGGTCTTGACTCCATGTCTTTGAAGTTTTGTAACCGCTAAATTTTCAAGTATTGGTATTTGTAGGGATTTAGTTTGACTGGTTGGAGGATTTCATCATGAGCTGACATCAGTTAGAGAACCATTGGAAGTCCTAGGAGTATCGCACAACTGTTTCGTCCTAGTATGGGACTCTTCATCAGTATGCACCGGCATTGCGAAGTGTTCGCGCTATACCATTAATTCGGGGAGATTAGAATTCATGCGCTGGCTATTGGACCGGGTCCCAGTGGCTTAATGGTCTACGAGCCCACTTTGTAACTAGAGGGCACCGAATTCGAACCGTGGCGATGGGTGCGTACTGATAAAGAGTACCAAACTAGGACGTAAAAGCTGTTCAGTACTCCCAGTTTCTCCGGTGTCTCTCTAAATGATGCCAGCGCATGATGAAATCATCCAACCAACCACTAAATTCCTTTGCGACCTTTTCAGTGCACAACAGCTTTACAAAGTAGTTAAGGTTGGTACTTAAGAACGAAAGTGGCAGCCGCTATCATCTCTTTCCTATTAATACAGTAGTTCTTTTCTACCCGTACCGATATGCGACTGCCATGTTCCATAACACTGTCATTCTCATCGCTGCCGACCTGATATGACATGGCTCCAATGGCTTTTTGACTGGCATCAGTGTCTAGGATGTATCCATGATGGCTGAAGCGGGTACCTAGTATAATGAATATTTCAGCAGATGAACGACAAGGTCACAGTCCTTCATTCATACAAAAGGGATATTTTTGCTGGTCAACTGTGTATTTACGGTTAATAATACAATGCTATTTTTTGTGTCTAAATGACTTCACGCAGCCAATAACCACCCTTTCTCATATACTTCTCTAAAACGTATAACTTTACTAATATTTCGCAGTATTTTCAACATAACATAAGTTGAAGATTTACTTTGCAATGTCTAATGCGTACCGTATGAAAATCGGTCTTGAAAATTCAGCATAACCAGCTTTGTTAACCGGCTGTTTTCTTCAGGATCATTATCAATAATTTTATCACTAATTGTTCCACTACGCATTTTACTCTGCTAAATAGACTACAACTTAGTTGCTGTAATACTAGCCACTTCTATACTTTATACTTCTTAAATTAGACGCAATTTCCTAGGCGTTTGTAAAAATACTTGTATACATGTATGCATGTATAAAGGTGATACTGCTAAGAATATCCTCAGGTCTCGATGTATCTGGTGACCTAATGCGAAGCGCGTGTCACGAAAGCTATTAATGTGCAGCATACTGTATGATTGGGACGGGCTTAAAGCAATGCAATACTGCAAATACAGTTTGCAAAAGAAATCTCAGAGCTTAACATCAAAAAAGGAGGGAGGGTGGCGCATGCTGATCAGCAGATATGGTAGTGGTCACAAATGTGAATCGCTCCAATCTGTAGGACGGCAACATGCATTTTTTGACAGCTCGAGAATTAAACATTAGTCTGGACTCTCAACAACAAAAAATAATAATAAGGGTTGTAAAGATCTAATTATAAATAAAAAAATGTGCTTTTGCTCCTACTGTCTACAAGCCTGTTCAGCTTCTTGTCAGAAATTCGTGAGGCACCTTACAGGTCAGCTTGTTCTACGGCTTCTAATTTTCCAGATCTTTGAATTCACTCCTCACTTAAATATCACTTACCTACCTCACAACAATCTTTTTATTTCCGCACTATTATACTCTATCTGATCTTAACTACCTAGGCCATTATTGAAGCTATAACTTGCTCTTTGTTCATATTTGATTCTTGCTTTAAGTCTGGTTGCTTTGATTAAAAACACAACAACACCAATGTTTGAACAAAGCTATATTTTCCTCGGAAACGTGATAGTTTCCATGCTTAGACCAATATGGTTAGCATTAAACATTGCAAATGTAAACTATCATTTCAAGTACTATATAGCTTCTTCTCCTTGTATTTATCTTGTAAATATACTTCCAGTAATGTAGTATTCATAATTGCATTTTGAACCATTTTGCAACTGCGCAGAATTTTCTCCTCTTCCTGAAATAGCGTTCAATCACGTGGCGGTATAGCACTCACACATATATACGCTGTTCACTGGTTGACCATAACTATCAGCAGGAAACGGAACGAAGTTTGGGTTGTCGCTCAACTTCGATGGTGACCTTAGTAAACGGTTTACACTTTAACATTTACAAGAACCTGTTCTGATTGCTTGTACAATAATTGAACAATTTAAACTTTAGAAAAAGTATTAATTTATGATACTTCAGGATTGCAATTTATAACATAAGTGATTGTGCCTGTAAAAATGGCATGCATTTCTCGTAAACCTACCCGTTTATATGAAATATAAATTATTATTATAACATGTGATGAGGTTAATAATAATAATCACTTTATTCCACAACAATAACAATTTACAGCATGGAATTTTCAGCGTTTCATTTTACATATTGCATTGGTTTAGCTATTTTTATAATTATATAAATGTATAAAATTTTAAAAATATTAATAGTTAATAGGAAAAATAAAAAACCCCAACAAAATACACCATTTTTAGGTCATAGTGAATAATAAATAAATAATATAACAAATCACACATGCAATAATATGCATCATTACATTTTATAGTTTAGTTAATGATTTAAAAGTTGTAAAAGTTCTTTTCTGATATTCGTCTCTTCACACAATACTCGTGCCAAATATGGTACGGTCGAATTTTTATATTTTGTAGTACGAGCATAAATGTTTATGAAATTTCTTCTGGTCTTACCCGAAGAGATACAAGGAAACAAATGTGAATAAAGAGAATGTTCACTATCAGACAAAATAACTTTAGCTAAGTGTTTACAAGAATTCATATGCCTATTGACAACAGTGTCGGTTAGTTGAGTCAAAGGGATAGCACTGACCCTACTTACAGCCCTCAATGTTCTTCGTAGTATTATATGGTCTTTTTTGAGTAGCCCAGGGAAGAATAATGGAGAACAATAAAGAATGGTGGGCAAAACACATGAATTAATAAATTGTATGAGAGGAGATTGGGTTATACCTGAGTGCCTCAACTTCTTTATGTAATAAGTCAGACGGAAAACTTTCGTAGAAACTATAAGAATATGAGACGACCAGCAAAGGTTTGAAGAGAAACTAATGCCAAGATAAGCAACACTTGACTTACTCTCTATCATGGTACCATCAATATTACAACAATCATGAGATTGGATCAATCCATGCATGTCTTTTTCACTTCTCAAGCTGAAATCAACAGTATTACATTTAGTTGGATTTAGTTTAAGACCATTTGAGCTAGACCAATCCTTAACTTCAGCTAAGAAGCCATTCATATGGGAACAATCCAATGTGGAAACTACAGGGATAGAAACGGTCAGATCATCAGCATACTTAGTGAAGTTAACATTGGGTGAGTTCGGAAGGTCATGCAAAAAGAAAGAGAAAAGAAATGGAGAAAGTACTGCACCTTGAGGCACACCACTTTCAGTTAGCTGAGAAGTGGAGCGCTTTCCAGCCAAAACAGTATGCTGTTTCCTATCCTTAAAATAAGAAGACAGCCATCTAGTTGCCCAGGACTCTGTCTGTGCTGAAATCATCTTTCCTAATAAAAGTGTCCTAGGAACAGAGTCGAAAGCTGCAGTATAGTCTAAAAAAGCTGTTCGAACGAACTTAGCACCCTTATCAAGGCATGAAACAATATTGTGGTGTAGTACAATGGCTGCATCTAATGTACTTCTTCCACACTTATAAGCAAACTGCTTAGGGTCACTAAAAGCTTTTAAAGAAGGTTTAAGAGTATTCAAAAGAAGTTTCTCCATAGTTTTCAAAAAAGGAGATGTTATAGCGACCGGTCGAAACTTTATACCTGCTCCAGAAGATGATTTCTGTACAGGTACAACCTTGATTTCTTTCCAGTCAGCAGGTACCGTTTCCTTGTTGAATGATGCATTAAAGATTTGAGTAAGAGGATGACACAAGATGTCTGCACACTTTTGAAGAAGAATGCCTGGTACACCATCTGGACCAAGGCTGTGTGTTGGATTTAAAGATTTCAAACATAATAGTGCATCCTCTTCTTTAAAACCCGGAAAATGACCATTATCTTGACTAGTTACATCAGGTACAGGTATATTAATTTGTTTCATGATAAATGATTTGTTTAAAGCATTAACATCAGAATAAGCATCAACAGACATTTGTTTTTTACTTGTAAGTTTATTGAAAAGTTTCCTAATGTTTGAAGGATTTTTACATGATAAAAATTTTTCATTATATAGTCTGTTCAATCTTTCTATTTCAATTTTTATAAGGGTGTTTATTTTACGGACACCAGTATTATCACAATTCTTATACAACTTCTCTTTTTGTCTTCTAAGTTTTTTCAGCTGCAAAGAAGAGATTCTGTCAAATCTCGAAAACAGTGTTTCATATGGACAGCAAATATCCAAACAAAACTTCAGATAATCGGTTATATTAGAGACAGTAGCATCCAACTTATCGTCAGTAAATAGTTCCCAGTTGGTATCATACAACATGCTTCTTAGTGCTAGAATGTTGTCATGGGAATATGAACGTTCATGTATCTTCTTTGTTAAATGACTAAACAATTTTTGTTGTTGTAACTTGCCGTACACTTTCGGTAAAATACGAATAATGCAGTGGTCAGAGTTTAGCAAAGGAGCTCTCCTTCGGGTTTCATATACATCACGGTCGTTTATGAAAACCAGGTCTAGTGATTTGTCCAAACGTGTATTAAACTTGACTAGATTCTCATGACCAAGTGAAGTAAGAAAGCTGTGATCACATGAATTAAAATCACCACAGACTATAGACAGCGAGTTTCCGAATGCAGGGGCAGCGAATTCAGTAAATTCATCTGCAAACGTAACTATATTTGAAAGGCTACAATTGGGTGTTATGTAAATATTTGTTATGTATATATAAGAATATTTACTTCAGTGTTTTGGGCGACACCTGACGGTTATGCAGTCTATATTGTCACTAGAATAATTGAAGCAAACGTGATTTGATGTAGACCAACTTGTGTTTATAAAAGTGGCTACCCCTCCTCCACATTTTTTCTTAGAACTTTTTCTATCTTGTCGAAAAACTTTATATCCATTTATTGAAACTAGATTATCATCATAATGCTGGTGCAGCCAAGTCTCTTGTATTGCTAAAACGCCAGCGTTTCGATAAACATTAGAATACATTAGGGATTGAAGATAATCCATTTTGTTGGACAGGGATCTACAATTAGTGCTAACGAGTTCAGGAACAGTCATTTGATTAATTTGTGTACGTTTCAGTGCACGCTGCCATCCATAGTGATGCTTTTTTCTCAATTTTTGTGGATGACACAACGCAGTAGGTTGTAATGATTTTAAAAATGTGCGATTATAAATAATACGATTAGAACACATTATTGGTAAATTAAAACAAAATTAAAAGAGCAAACCAAAGCAATTTTGCAAAATGTTGTAAGGTGGCATTTTTGGTAGCCCTATGTTCAAGCAGGCCGCCGAAGGAATACTTACAGCGAAAAGCTAGATCGTCGTCATTAGTATGCAACCTGAATATCTGAATGAAATAGTTGGCGTGAACATTATAGGACTTCCAAGAGGGAGACTGTGCATGGTAACAGTTACACCCCAGTTGTGGTCGACTATTTCAAAAGATGGTATGAGGCCGTACCCGCTGGTGGAATCAGTGCTTCTTAATTGACTAAAGCCATGTGTGATTTCTGGGTTGCCCACTGGGGTGCTCGAGAACAACTACATTCTGATCAAGGAACAAACTTCGAAGGCCGTAGCTTCTCATTTCTTTGGTATCTGAACTGCCTCACCTGCCTACTTCGATCATGAGAACGCTCCATGTCTCACTGCTTATTTTTGCTAACTAGCCAGCATCATGTCACCTCTCCAAATCCAGCAGAGGAGAGGCTTATTTTGTGCCTATTTTATGTTCGTTGAAGTTTCTGTAGCGACTGTCTGACTTTCCAGTGTAGGAACGCTGTCCGCATGCCTAACTGCCCCCATTAAACCCAGCATTAGGATCTGCTAGTGAAATACTGAACTGAGCAGGTTTAAATACATTCGAATTTTTGGGCCTGCTATTATAATACCCACATATTGCATCCAATCTACCGTTTACTCCCATTTATTTATCACCCTAATATGAATTCTAACACGTTCATTTACTCTCGTAACTTTATTAATCATTTACGACCCAATGACTTCCATATTCCCTCGAAATATAAAAAAACAATATTTCTATACCTCTTTATGTGTTACACAGACAGACTATTTTGCAGACTGTTCCGACTGACTGTAATGTCAGAAAGAACAAACAAACTGTAAATTCAACATACATCGAAACATGTGTAATTTATATAATAACTTATCCATGCCTGTACAACTGGTATGTTACTGCATAAACAGGAATAAATAAATATAAATATAAATGTATTTTCAGTACAAGTATGGCATTTTCAGCATGGATATCGGTAGCCCAAATTTTGCAGGCCGACCACAGAAATCGGGTGTGCGTTTGCGGGGGATAGAACCCCGAAACATGTGCATGGTTGGCAAGAGTCCTAACCACTGTGCCACCACCGACGTCCTCTTCCTGAAATAGCGTTCAATCACGTGGTGGTATAGCACTCACACATATATACGCTGTTCACTGGTTGACCATAACTATCAGCAGGAAACGGAACGAAGTTTGGGTTGCCGCTCAACTTTGATGGTGACCTTAGTAAACGGTTTACAATTTAACATTTATAAGAACCTGTTCTGATTGCTTGTACAATAATTGAACAATTTAAACTTTAGAAAAAGTATTAATTTATGATACTTCATGATTGTAATTTATAATATTACTGATCGTGCCTGTAAAATTTCATGCATTTCTCGTAAACACCAGTTTATACGAAATATAAATCATGATTATTAACATGAAACTTTGAAATTGAGGAGTGTCATTGTAAACTCTAAACTAAGACTACAAAATCCACTTTCTGCACTACTTACGACTCCACCTCTTAGAAATACAGGGAGACTAAATTAAGCTAGACACTGTGGCTAATAATAATAATATACTAACGTAACAGTCGAACACATGAAAATCATTCACACGATACGGAGAATGAGAAAGTAGTCAAAGTTTATAAAAGTTACATTTTCCGTTTTAAAAGTCTATTCACCAATACTTGAAAGAACTGAGCAAAAAATCACAGGGCCACGTAAATTAATAATAACAATTTGCTTCAATTCCAAAACAGTACTTGTGACACAGAATGGAATTCTCAGCAATCTTACTACAGTATTGCATCCAGTTAGTACATTATCAATAAATAGAATTCTACATAGATTAAGGAAATCTCAGTCCAATAATACGCGGTACGTCCAACGTTTGCGTTACATTTTTGCGTGATTCGTTACATAAAATTTATCTTGTTGTAATACTTGCACAAGTACTCTACTACCTCTATACCTATAACTATTAACTCTCATATCAAATAGTTATGGTTAACCAAAGTAAAAATCAACGAACTCAATCCCCTGTAAATCTGATGACTAATTTTAAGTCGCTGATTGCTACATCAAGCAACACACTCCCTACAAATGGTTATAGTGAGCCACATAACCCACTTGTATGTCGTAAGCGTCTAGCTGAAACTGAGGATAAAACTGTACTGACAGCTAGTATTAGCACTACTCCCAAAAATTCAGTACCCTCTGCTCATACAGAAACCCTCCCTTCACCTTATGTGCTTATCGAAAAGCTCCAGCCTTCAAGCTCTGTTTCAGTACTATCTTCAGAAATAGAACTTCTAAAGTTGTCTATGGGAGAACTTAAGGCAGAGTTAAGGGAAATAAAAAAAATAAGTCAGTAAATCCTGGAATTTCTGAAACCAATACCAAAATATCCAAATTATCAGATCAGATTATTGATATCAGATCGCAGGTCTGTGAACTGACACCTTTAACTATCCTCATGAGAACTGTAGACCTTAACGAACTTGACACGGAATCGGTATCTAAGGTGGATAACCTCATTAACTTTGTTACTACAGAAGTAGCAAAACGACTCGACGCTAAACTAAATGCTATTGTCTACAACGTTCCGGACAATGAGGCACTAAAAAGGGTACAGCGCATCTTACCTAGTGAGGCGAAAATTCCCAACTCCAAGACTAAGTGCCACAGGCTGAAGAAGATTCAACATGAAAAGTGTTGTCCTATTCGTTTTCAGTTTGAAACATCGGCAGAGGCCAGAAAATTCATCCACTCCCAACACACCCCATCGCAAGCCAGAAATTACAAACTAATAAAGGCTGTGGTGGACAAGACCGTCATAGAAAGGCGCGTATATATTTATCACACTGAGTCTAATTGTGGAATAAACAATAGGACACTGCAAGCAGCAATTATACCCAACCCTTTGAGAGATACCGTAGAATCCACCGCACCACTCCTCTCTAACCACACGGAATTATCCTCTCAGAGAGCGACACCAACCGAAAGGCCACAAGATTGTAATCAAATAGCCAATAAAATTATACCACCTATCACCGTAGATATAGACATGTCACCAAATAATCCCGGAAAAAATCTCAAAATCCCCCGAAAGTCGACCTTGTCCTCTCCTAGCCATAAGTCCATTGGTAAAAAAAGAAGAATATGACCCCAAATCATGCCAACAACAACAATGGCAGTATAAGTAAGCCCGCATTCCCCACGGTCAATAGTATTGGCACCCACAACGTGCGAAATAGCACCATGGCCTACGCTGATAACCAACACCAAAACAATGCCACCCTCAAGAGTACAAGTGACAATAGTCAGAACTCGACCACCAACAACTCAGGGTGTTCACAGTATGGCACACAAATAAATTTCTATCGGATATATGGTACAAGTCTGCTGGGAACTAACCCACATAGCAGTACACACGAAACCCTTAAAAGGGCACAACTAGTACCTAACAATAGGTGGAATAATAAACCATGGTCTTCACAAGGTCCCAATCATTTTTTATCCCCTGTGTCCCTGTCAGCGTTGAAAAAATAGCTGGTAGGGATGTTAACACTCCTAAACCGCTAGTGCTGGCGCCCCCTTTGCATGAATATAGGAACAGTCTAGTTCACCCGCATCCATTAAGCACACCTGATACATGCACAAGTTTAGGTCAAATAAAGATCTATACCAATGTTTTCAGCTTAACTAAACATAAAAATGCCTTAGCCTATAGCAAATCCAGTACTCCAACGCTTAATTCTTCACCGAAAACAACACACCATAACTCGATAGACATAGATGAGCGTGATGTTGAAACTCCTCTTAACATAGGGTCGTCATGCCAAACAGTACTACTGGGTGCTGAACCATACTCGGGGCTGATTGACGAACTTAAATACTTCAAATGCTACTTCAAATCTCATCTTTACCTGATTTTCATAAATGCTAGATCTGTTATAAATAAACTACCAATGCTCAGAGCACTCACAGTAATATACAAACCCCCTATAATTGTCATCACTGAATCCTGGTGTAATTCTAACATACTGGATGAAGAGATAAGCTTAGATAACTACAGACACTTTCGGTGTGACAGGGAAGGTGGTAAGGGAGGGGGTTGCCTCATGTACTTTCTGAATGCACTTACTGTATCACGGCTAGAAAGTAGTACACTTAACATGCCTGAGACTTTATGGGTTAACTTACACTTAAATAACGCAATAGTATTAATTGGATGCACCTACAGAGCACCTGGCACCTTTAGTAATTACGAGACCCAACTTATTAATACTCTGGAACAATTATCCACCCTACACTACGATCATAAGATCCTATGTGGAGACTTTAACTTACCAGAAATCAACTGGGATATACCCGCAGGCCCAACTAAATTTGATGAGTTCTTAGGCACACTGGATATACTTGGCTGGAAGCAGACTGTCACAACCCCTACAAGAGGTAATAACGTACTAGACTTAATCTTCTGCCACAATATAAGTCCCCTTTCTACCCTAGTAGGTTCTGAGTTTTCAGGGAGTGACCACAAAACAGTGCTGTGTGCACTGCCACTTCCGTCAAGTAGCAATGTAACCCATACCCCTACTTCACAACAAATAACTTACAGGAACTACAGTAAGGCAGACTGGACTCTAGTAAAATCAATGCTAAGATCCTCAGAATGGAGTGAGTACTTGTATACTGATAGCCTCTCGAAAGCTCTAGACATCTTTTGTACTATAACTCCAACACATGCTTAGACGCTGTCATCCCCCTTCAAACACTAAAGTTTTCCCCACATAGAAAGTCATTCATAAAGCCAAAGGATCGTAGGAAACTGAAAAGACTGTCAACAAGTTTTTTTTCGATTTACAGCTTGATTCCACACCGTATTTACAGTACAAGTATGGCATTTTCAGCATGGATATCGGTAGCCCAAATTCAGGCCGACCATAGATATCGGGTGTGCGCCGGCAGGGGATCGAACCCCGGACCATGTGCATGGTCGGCGAGAGTCCTAACCACTGTGCCACCGACGCACAGGCGACACGACTTTAGTACACTAGGGTCAATACTTAGTACTCTTAGCTCCATCTCGCAAGCTCATACCTTGCGTATGAGAAATGAAAAATGCACCGCACTAGCCAGCACCACCAGAGTAGGTGCTCTGACAGAAATCCTAAAGAAACGAATGAATCGCCAAAGTCATAAAATTTCTCTCCTTATAAACAAGGGCAAACTATACAGCAACCATGCAGACATGTGTGAACTGTTCAACGAGACGTTTGCAGCTAACTACCTTAAGCATACAAATCCACTAATCGGTTTACAATCTACAATGGAACTCCTTTCTTCTTCAACGCTGAAACAAATCACTACAGTTCATTTCACTTATTCTAATATTAACCAAGCCATTAATACTCTTAAAAACTCTAGTAGTGCTGGTTTTGATGGTATACCATCGTATCTTTATAAACACGGTGGTTCTGACATTTCCGTTTTATTACTTAAGATCTTTACAATGTCCCCAGAAAGCCAAACCTATCCAGATAAATGGTAAACCACATTTATAGTACCCAAACACAAATCCGGATCAAAAACTGAAGTCAACAACTATAGGCCAATCAATATTACACACATAGTATCTAGAATCATTGAAAGAATAGTTAAAGATGATATTCTCAGACATATGCTCAGCTGCAATATTCTAAGTCCCAACCAACATGGATTCCTAAAATCCAGATCATGCATGACCTGTCACCTTGACTTCTTTAACTATATAACTAGCAGCCGAGACAAACAACAACTAGTACTAGTCATCTACTTCGACATCTCCAAAGCCTTTGACAGCGTTGATCATTTGCTTATAATAAATCAGCTGAACTCCTTAGGAATACGTAACCCATTATTAGGATGGATTGAATCATTCCTTAACAATAGGTCCCAAGTAGTTAGACTGGTTTCTGTAAACTCTAAACCTAGTCCAGTCACTTCTGGAGTAGTTCAAGGTAGCGTCTTAGGCCCCCTTCTATTCACTCTGTATGTCAACGACATATGCAGCTGTTTCTCATTTGGCAAACCATTCATCTTTGCAGATGATCTTAAAGTAGCTTACACATTCCACTGTGATGACTTAGGGTACTTTCAGAAAGCTGTTCAGGAAGAACTAGATCGAGTAACTGCATGGTCCTCCACCTGGAACCTAAAATTCAACCTTAAAAAATGTGGTTGGATCTGTTTCGGTGCACCCTCAATAAATATTAAACTGGTACTTGAATCTCTTGACTTGCCTAAACTCCAAAGTGTTGTTGACCTAGGACTCAGGTACTCTAGTGACTTGAAATTTTCTGAGCAAGTGGCGACACAGACGCGTAAATCGGGGATGCTCTTAGGATGCATACTCAGGAATTTCCACAACTACGAGGCGAAACTATTATTATATAAAACTTGTGTCAAACCACTACTTGAATATTGTCCATTTATTCTCAGCAGCACTCGCGTAAGTGACAAACTTAAAATAGAAAGTGTCCAACGATACTTCACGTCTAAACTACTAGGATTTGACTGCGAAAAGGACTACACATCAAGGTGCATAACTCTAGGCATCGATCCACTCTGGATGAGACGACTGAGCATTAACCTGACATTCTTCTTTAAAATATTGCATAAAATATCATTCTCAGACAGTAAGGAGGTACAGTTCTCACCGGAAGGCTCCTACAACCTTCGTAACCAAACGTGCACAGTATCTAGGAAAAACTGTAAGACAACACTCCGTGCAAACCTCTCCACAGTCATGTGCTCTAAGATCTGGAAAAGTTTACCCCTAGAAATAAGGACCTGTCACTCTATTATAGCCTTCAAACGCTTGCTATATAAACTGTTTCATCCCAATGACCATGCTAATCACACCGCACCACTTATTTCTAAAACGCATGAGCTATTAGAACACTATAACGCCTAGACTCATTACTAAATATTATGACACCAAATAAACCTTAAGACTTCGCAAAAATACATGAAAGAACAACTAGATTATAGGTAATGTTTACTATACAATGATATACATTTATAAACATTTATATATACATAAAATATTAATGTTCTCTTCATTTTTACATACTTTATCTTTCTGCTATTCTGCTGCTGAGATTACTCTTCTATATAGCTCTTGGTCGAGGTCGAACAACCCAACATCTAAACTGAAATGACCATTTAAGTAAATTCAAACTCAAATTCCATGAACGATCCGATGCTACCATTTGAAAACGCTGGCCAACATTCTGTGCAAGGAGTGTTCTTGATCTGACATAAAGAAACAACTGGTTCTCAAGCAGTTTTCAATGTATTACTCAACTTACATGTACAGTCTGCCATGCTGACGCAAATGGCGCAAATGGATAGTTCTAGAATAGACCTCGGCCCCATTTGATGCAGTAAAACAATCCAACATGACCTTATCTAGTTTTCATATCCACAATCAAATTTCTTTCCTGCGTGAATCATCTTTCCGTAATATTTTGGAAATTAGCTGCTTTCCTCACATTATCCATGTATCAATACTTAACAAGGATTGTATTGTGTCACCTGAAACTACATATAGTATTCACCCGTGAAATCTACAACCCGGAATCTTCTGATACCCTCTCTAACCACGTGGAACTCAGGATTTTATTCACAGCAAGCAGTGTTAAAGGGAAGTCTGACTTTTTATTTTGCAATATATCTGTTTATCGTAGTTGTTTTGATACTTCGACAATACAGCTACCTTTTTTTATATCCTCAAGACTTTTTTTCTGGAAATTGTGAAAATCCTTATTTCTGTAATGGTTAAGTCATTCAAACGTGTAAGTACCGTTAAGAGACTGAGATCTAACGCTCGTCAACCATCTGAAGGCCTCAGCTCCGTTGATGATTCTACACTTTTGACACCAGACACACCCAGAGTTATGGTATCTGATATCATGGAGGAACTGACAGAGAATGCAGCCTGTAGCGAAAATGATTTACTGATACTTCAGAAGTCAATAGCAGACCTACAGAGCAAGTTTGACAGCATTATGCCCCTCGCGCAATTATGTGACCCATCACAAAACATCTGTCTTGAATCACTTATCAAATCCGAGCACATAATTGACTATTTGGCTGAAGAAGCTGTTAAGAGGATTATGTCTTCACATAACGTCTTGGCCTATAACATTCCAGACAGAGAGCCTATCGCCAAACTTAAGGCTTCGTGTCTAAAGGCTTGTAATATGTCGTTGACAGAATGTCAGGTTTTGCGTCTTCGTAAGAAACCAGCAAACCACTCATGTCCGATGCTTCTCAAGTTCAGGTCTATTGAAGAATCCAGGAATTTTCTGAAAGCTGATAAGATAATAGGCTCTTCAACATCCTACACTAACATTAAGGTTGCACCTGATTTAACACCATTTCAAAGACGATGCCGCTTAGGAACACTCAATACTGATAACTCTAATAGGACAACTGTAGATGATGTTCCATGCGTTATTCCGTCTACTGAAAAACCTGATGACCGTATGCACCAGACATTTTCTCAAGCACAGGCTAATATTAGCCAAGTATTACAAAACGACACTGATGCTGACACTGAAATGGTGGACATAGATGAGTCAACGGAACATAATGTTGAAATACATCGTTTTCACACTGACACAAACGTCAAGAGCCCGAAACCATTAAAACCCATCCCACTGGTGTTCTAACAATCCCCTTTTAAGTCAGTTACTCCTCAGTCTGACAATCCACCCACTGTGAAGTACCAGTCGAACGTAGCTACCCAAGTTAGCAAGTTTTCTAGGCGTTATGACAAACGTCCCATTTCCATTAAGAAAACTGAAGCGCATGAGGTGTCCAAGCAACAGAATCGCTACATAGCATGTGCTGGCTGCCCTGTTAGCCATCATCAACCAGTTGATCATAAGAAAAGGGAAAAAGAAGTAAGTAAATTAAATACTGAACCCGGAGTAAGAAAGCCCTTTGATATGATAGAGATGAAAGCACCTCTGAGCCATCTTTCTAAGAGAAAGTCAAATGTGGTAGACGTAGCCCCTAGGGGTAGGCCTAATTGGTGTCAAGTGGAAAGTCAATCATATCCAACCACTAATTCTAGACAAACAGCACAGCAAGGTAGTAGGTACTATTCTGCTCATCCACTACGTAAACCCATTGTTAGCCAACCCTCTTCCAATGTCCTATCGACTGAAAGCTATAGAAAATCTCCCAAACATCGGCCACAGACTACATATAGCAAGCCAACAGAACCCACTCATACATCTTATGCATCTAGTAGGGAGCATGTGCCAATTTCTGCACAAAACTTGCTGTGGTCTGATGACTATTTGAAACAGATACCAACAATTCATTCTTGTACTGGCAACAAATTACCAAATACTCGTATCGGTTATACTTTCGGGCAGGATTTTCACCAGCGTCAGTTAACAGAAACACATGGCATCATGCATATAGCACGCATGATATCAGATCAATTCCTTGTTGGCATAGCGAACAGTCTACAGCTAGGGCAAGGCATATTTCCTGGGAGATAGCTGACACTGTGTCGACACCAAATGAGTCAAATAACATGCATATAGAGGATACTCATGGATTATTTTATCAAGATGTTGTCCACTCACTGAAACCATGCACTTCAACGACTGGAATCTGTACTGGACCTAGGGCTGAAATATTCACATAACTTATCATTTTCTGAACATATCTCCAAACAAGTGTCAAAGTCACGCAGACTTATCGGCTTTCTACTCAGGAACTTCTACAGAAATGAGTCTAGAATTCTGTTGTACAAGGTTTGTGTGCGTCCTTTATTTGATTACTGTTCATTCATGTATAGTAGCATACGCATAGAGGACAAATTGAAAGTCGAGGGAGTGCAGAGGTACTTCACGTTAAAATTACTCGGAACTGAAAATGGTACGAACTACTCCACTAGATGTGATGCCCTAGGACTAGAAACACTATGGCTAAGACGCCTGAGACTAAACTTGACACTTTATTGTAAGCTTCTAAACCACTTAGTTTTTACCTCTACTAATGGCACTCAACTTTCAGATGACAATGGTTACAAACTAAGAAACACTAAGGGTACAGTAGATATCGAACAATGTAAAACAGCCACCAGGCAAAAGTTTTACTTGATTAGGTATGCACAGATATGGAATAAACTACCAATGGAAATGCGTCAAGCAAGTACATTGGCCTCCTTCAAAAAGGTGCTTAATGACAAACTACAAGAGTTTGCAAACGATAGTAGTTCTAGTTCCTATCTGAGAGCCTCCGAAATTATAGGTCCATTTAATGTATAAGCTTAAATACTACACCTGTTGTTTTTTGCCTATATTTATAATTATAGATAAAACATTAACGGTTAACATACGTATCCTCAAACAGACAAGAAATCTCGTTTGTAAAACTACTACCCAACACAATAAGTGGAATAAAATGGACATAAACCGACAACATGAAAAAGGTATAACTCACCACAACATCACAAGGACAGATGAACGCTCGTTGGGCACCATATATCCCTCACCAACTGCAACCCACCTTTCCTTAGATAATGTGATGAACTTATATCCATAATGTTGCTGAGCAGTTAATATTCTCAACTCCTGTCGGAATAGCTGAAACTCATAAACCTTCCTAACGCTAAGAAAATACCCACAAGCAGTAGAAATCCATTAATTAATGCGTTCGAAGCTTATGTACTTACTCCCAACAATGACGTTGAAGATCAAATGAGATAAACACATCACTGATTTCAAAATAACACATCAATGAACTATAATTCGAGGACTCTGCACACAACAAAGTTATGTATGAATATTTACTTCAAGCTTTATTTTTTCCCAGGCACTTATAATCCATCCACCAAAGACCTCGTTTTTTGTTAATGCGAAGACAATACTCCTGTATTTCCTGTTGTGTTGCACTCACTGACAACCTAGCAGATTTTTCCAACTTTGCACAGAAATAATTGTATATAAGTGAAAAGGCTGTTTTATACTACTGGGATTAACATTTATCAAGTGTATGTATAATCTCCAGCGAACATGGAAAGCATATCTTGCTGCTGCCTGTAAATTGAGATTGAATTATATGGTCCTATTTCTGTAACAATTTGATGATGCGTGTAAACTGGCGTCCCTCATGTACTGTATTATGAGAATAAATTTATTTATAACCAGTGTTTATCTATTATCCTAGTAAATACGAGGTCAGTTCTAAGCAAACACTTAACACTGAGTACATTAGCTTCTATATGCAGACCGTCATTGATTATGATCACTGAAGCCTGGTGCACAAGTGATATCTCCAATGATAGCCTAAGGATTGATAAATACAACCTTTTCCGAGGGGACAGACAGAGATGTCGTGGGGGTGGAACACTAATTTACTGTGAACAATCCTTATGTGCAACCCAGTTCAGTAACCCACTTCTGTCACAACTCAATGACACCTTCAAACACTGTTTCAGCTTTACCTTTGCTGCTGAACATGCCAATGTATTGTTGTAATAATGAACTGTGGTTTCCTCAATCTATGTGGAATTCTATTTATTGATAATGTACTAACTGGATGCAATACTGTAGTAAAAATGCTGAGAATTCCATTCTGTATCACAAGTACTGTTTTGGAATAAAGCAAATTATTATTATTACAGTGTGACATTTCATTTGATAATCATGAAAACTAATCATACGGTTGCCATATCTCTAAAAATAAAAGTTGTCAGAAGTAAACCTATACTTGTGGGTTGTGTGTACCGACCCCCTTCATCCAACAGGGAATATGATAATATGCTCAGCAATATTTTTAATGTTACAGCCAATCTTCCCCACAGTTATAAAATTATCGGAGGTGATTTCAACATGCCAGAAGTATCATGGTCTTGACTCCGAGGACCCCAAAGGTATGATAATCTCCTGAATTCCATCGTCACAGGAGGGTGGACACAACACATAAATTCACCCACTAGATCCGCAAATATCCTAGACCTTATTTTCACGAACAACATAAAACCATCTACAGTACATGTGGGACATGAATTTCCAAGTAGTGAACATAAAATAGTAGTGTGTTCTTTTGACATCTTTCCTGAAACAAAACACAGAGATGAGGCTGGCCAGACACCTATGAGATTGCACACACATGCTGACTGGGAATTGTATCAGCGCCTAATTAGATATTCTAATTGGGACTCGTACTTTTCGAACGAGTCCTTAGAGGCAATTCTTAACAACTTCTATCAGAATATCAACTCAATTCATGACGTCATTGCACCTGAGAAGATTCTTAGCTTCAGATTCCCCCAAAGCGATTATATTCCGACATCGTTCAGGAGAAGTCTACGAAAGCACTCAAGAAAATACTACAGATATCATGACTTGTCATCACTAATTGCTATTAAGTCCCTTCTCAATAGAATTGAAGAGTTGAGAAATATAGGCCTCAGAAACAAAGAAATGCGAGCCATTCAGGCACCGCATAACTCAGGAGAAATAGCCAAACTTTTCAAAAGTAGGTTGACGAACTCCAAAACAGCTTATCCTAAAATATTATACTTAGACGGGATTGCTTACGAAAATCCTGAGGTGATATGTGAACTGTTTAGCAAGCACTTCGCCAGATTATACACCTTAGAGAACGATGAGGTCGTGTATTTTCCACGTAAAACAGACGAATGTTTAAGTGACATACTTTTCACCACACACGCGATCGATAAAGCTGTCGCAAATCTTAAGCTTAGTAACACTATTGGTCCAGATGGTATATCTTCCATTCTGCTGAAAAACGGTGGTAGTGACATGAATTTACTCCTGCTCAAGTTATACTCAATTTCACTAGGCGATGGGACATACCCCACCTGCTGGAAAAAGTTTATATTGTACCTATCCATAAATGCGGGCCTATAGCTGATATCAACAACTACCGCCCCATCAACATCACGTCTGTAGTTTCACGTGTAATGCAAAAGATAGTAAAGACTCAAATCATTCAGTACTTGCTGTCAAATGACCTACTATCCCCATCCCAATACGGTTTCTTAAGTAGAAGGTCGTGTATTACTTGCCACTTAGATTATTTTGACTACATTACACAATGCATTGATAATGGGCATTCGGTAACAACATTATTTCTCGACGTTAGCAAGGCCTTCGATAAAGTCCCACATATCAGACTCATAACAAAACTCCAATCCTACGGAATAACTGGGAAACTTCTCAAATGGATAAATTCTTTTCTCACAGAAAGAGAGCAATTTATCAAAATCAACCACCAGCTGTCTTCATCAAAGCCGATAACTAGTGGTGTAATACAGGGTAGCGTTCTTGGCCCTATTCTATTCCTCTTATTTATAAATGACATAGTCTCTGTAATCAAGTATGGCAAGCCATACCTCTTTGCAGATGATCTCAGGATAGTATATGATTACGGGTACGATGATAAGAGCGTCGAAAGCAAAATCCAACATGACTTAAACAATCTAGGCGATTGGAGCGAAAAGTGGCAACTGACTTTCAACCCAGACAAGTGCGGTATAGCCCACCTGGGACGCTGGAAACCGAGAATGTGCCTGTATATGTACGGTAAGCTCCTCTCGAAACTGAACACAGTCACAGATCTCGGGATAACATACTCAGATCTAACCTTCTCCGATCATGCAAATAAGGTTGTATCCGACTGTAAACGACTTATTGGCTTTGTGCTGCGTAACTTCTACACCCAAAAAGCAAGATTAGCTATATATAGAATGTGTATCCGCCCCAAACTTGAATATTGTGCCCTCCTGTATAGTAACCTAAGGTCTGCAGACCGAAAAAAATCGAAAGTGTTCAGAGATTCCTAACGAAACGCATAATAGGGTTTGACCAACCAGTGGAATATGTTGACAGGTGTATGCGTCTGAATTTAGAACCTCTGTGGTTAAGGAGAGTGAAGTGCAACTTATTTCTACTATTCAAAGTCATAAGAAAACACTGTTATAGTAACTCATCCATAACGTGGGAAAACATTAAATCAAATCAGCTGCGAAACCACGACTACCTACCTTGTCAAGGTGGCTACCCACAGAAAATCCATTAGGGCAAACCTTTTCACCATTAAATATTGCATGCTTTGGAACCAACTACCATCTGAAATTAGATGTTGTGAAAACCCCGATGGGTTCAAACGGAGCCTAAAGAGACACATTAACATGTCCACCCTAGCTCATCTAAAAGACCACAAATGTTGGTAAAATGGCAAGTAAAAGCCGGTCCAGTCTTCAGCTCAGTCAGTTACATATAGCTCGACTCTACTACTTACGCAGCGAACGTTTAACTAATTTACTAATTTTCCTTTCTGTATAGTTTTCAGTAAGTTATGTTAATATAAGTACTTCTAGAAAGTTATAATAGCAACCACATCTTTTAATATTTTACATATGCATATACAGTTAATAATACAATGCTATTTTTTGTGTCTGAATGACTTTACTCAGCCAATGAAAGCTGTTACGAATTATAATATTGATAACACTCTTATCATATATATTTTGATTTACTTTACGGCTCCCTGTAAGACTAACTACCCTTCTTCAGGATACACACACTGCGGTATTGTTAACCAAATGTTAAAATTCTGTTGGTTCTGTGTTAATATCGTTTTATAATATGTGTAGACTGGTTACTTTGCAATGTCAAATGTTTACTATATGAAAGACTGTCATGATAATTTAGTACAATAAGTCCTGCCAACCGACCTTACCTTCACTTCATACTACCTACATTGAACTCTAACTATAGTGTTCTGCTGAATCTTGCTCCACTATTCACGGAACCTATTCTTTTTACTCTTTAAGGGTTTAACATCTTATAAACTAATCTGTTCATTAGGACGCATGCACACATATATAATATGTTCATAAATCTGTATGTGGAGATCTATTGGAAGCACTCACTAAGAAAGCTAGGCAAATGGAATGTGAGGTACGAACGTGTCTGGAATCAAGCAATATATTTGATATAGCCATAACAATCAGAGCCTAACATCATAAAAGGAGGGAGGGTGGCGCATGCTGATCAGTAGATATGGTGGTGGACACTAAGGTGAATCGCCCCATTCTGCAGGAACAGCAATATGCAATTTGATGGCTCGAGATTTCTATGAGGGCTTGAATCTTTGTCTTGAATAAGATAATAATGATCTCCTGGACAGATGATGCTTATACCTTTAAACATATACCATTCGGTCAGCCTATTGCTGAGATGCCACCACGTGGGCTCTGCACAGATTTATGGGGCATCTTATAAATTGACATGCTTTCCTTTGTCGTATCTTCGAATATCACTTAACAATGTCTCATCTCATACATTTTCTAATAACGCCTTCACTTGCTCATTATATTCCACTAAACCTAACATTTTAAAGCTCTTTATGAATTTGATTCGACTTATTTTATTCCTATTCTCTATAGGTTACGGTTGTGAACCAAACACAAAAAGGTATGAAATTAAAACAACCGGCTTGTGGATAATTGTATTAAAACCAAAAGTGGACAACATGATAGTAAAACCTATAGGGTAGCATTTTACATTGCAAAGGAACTTTGTCAGCCTAGGGTTTATAGTCTCCCATTGTATTTCCTTTATGAATGCATATATTAATGATACATTGCATTTACCTATTTCATTACACTTTAATGATTCACCTTTGCACCTTTACTTTTCTAAAACAGCTTACTATCCCTTGTAAATATTGTACTTACCTCAATATTGGTTGATTATCCTATGCCTACAACTACGGGTTGAAAACGGAATGAAGTCGATTTTCCTGCGCAACCTGGAGGACTGCTGTTTAATTCAAAAATGATACGACATGGGTCAGACATACATATATCAAATATTTAGCTGTTCAAACATTAACTTGTAGAAAATCTACTATTAGACATTATATCATACTTGATCGTGCCTGTAAAAATGGCATGCATTTTCATGTAAATTTATGTTTATATGAAAAATATAAAATTATTATAAATTATTATTATAAAACTATGATTAGACTGGTGAAAATATTGGAATAAATACATCATTGACTCAAAATAATACATCAATAAACTTTCAGTCAAGGATGCTGTTCACAACAAAGTTATATGGAAGAATTAATAATAATAATAATAATAGTATATTCTCATTTTTTACATGAGGGACGCCAGTTTACAGGCATCATCAATATGATAAATTACATATACGATTAGTAAACATATTTAATAATAGTAATTTAATAAAATACATTTTTTCCTACCTGTGTAGGACACACCAATTGTACAGGCATGGATAAGTATTATTTAAATTACATAAATTTGGTTCATGGTAAAATTATAAGGTTGCAGTCATTTTGTCTATGGGAACAATATGATAACTAGTCATTCAATGGAGCACATCAAGAAATATAGAAATATTGTCTTCGCATTAACAAAAAAAACCCAAGTATGTTTTGGATGGATTACAAATACTTGGGAAAAAAATAAAGCTTGAAGTAATTCCTCCATATAACTTTGGTGTGTACGGCATCGAGTCTTATTCTTGATAATAATTTAAAATAAGTAATCCACTTGTATACTTTAGTCAGCATTTTCTTCGTAACATCACAAGTGAATAGTACTCAAGGTAGACTAATAATAATGGTAGTTCATATTTTCTTATAAACGGGTGTTTTCAAGAAATGCAAGCTATTTTGCAGACAAGATCAGTTATGTTATAAGTTACATTCGTGAAGTATTATAAATCAATACTTTTTTATTGGTATAAAGATATATTTCACAACTGTAATCCAGGTTGCGTCGTTGGTGAAGGCAATGCGCAATTCACGAGGGAATTGTAAGTTATGGGACCAATAATGTTTGCAGATCATTTGTCATTGTAAATTGACTTCAAGCTTTATTTTTCCCAGATATTTGTATTACATTCATCTCATGTCTGGGTTTTTTGTTAATGCGAAGACAATATTTCTATACCTCTTTATGTGTTACACAGACAGACTATTTTGCAGACTGTTCCGACTGACTGTAATGTCAGAAAGAACAAACAAACTGTAAATTCAACATACATCGAAACATGTGTAATTTATATAATAACTTATCCATGCCTGTACAATTGGTATGTTCCTGCATAAACAGGAGTAAATAAATAAATAAAGATAAGTTAGGACTCAAAAAGATTAATGCTCAAATCAAATCTGAAATCAAAATCTTAATGCTATCTACAACGATACACTTTTATCATGCAAATCTCCTATCAGCATGTAGAAACATTTTAATGAAATTACTGACAATAGTAGGCGATGTAATGCTTTTCCCTCTTATGGTGTTAATGCTCTTAATCAGTCTTTTATAAGCTTTCCTTCTACTATAATTAATTCTGTGGTGAGACCTGGCTGCTTGCCAAAGTTGGTAGACAGTAGTTGACGTCAGTGTTTATGTCCCCAATATTGGTGTTGAGAAAATGAGAACAAAGGCTTTGCGTAGGTGGATACATTTAGCATATGGATGATCTGACACAGCCACAAAGAGATGCGAGGTTAACTTCCTGTGAGAAACAACCAACCAAAAGACTGTATTTTCTACTAACAATAATCTACAATAATGTACATTAAAATCTAAAAATATGTGTTGATTTTCCTTAATAAACGATCTGTTGCCCGGCCCTTGTCTTTTGTCGTTACACTTATAATGTTACGAATCATGTAGCTGATAACTTTCATGACTTCAATGCTCTTGGTGTTCTGAAATGTCTTAAAATGCTCAAGCCCTCACGTAGCTTTGGCCCTGATGGTATGCCTGCATGTGTGCAGATGCTTTATGTTCTCCACTAACGAACATCCTTAATGCTTCTTTCTCCAAAAATGTCGTACCTGTTGCATGGAAAGACATTAAAATAGTCCCTGTCCCTAAACCTGGAAATAGCAAGAACGCAAAGTTCAGACCCATTGCCATCACTTCCCCATTCCTAAAGCTTATGGAGAAACCCTTAAAAGCTTTGAAGACCCCAAACAATTTGCCTATAGACAGGGTAGGAGCACTTTAGACGCTGCAGCCGTCTTACACAACAGTATCGTCTCACCATTAGATAAAGGTGCCAAATACGTCCGCTGCACCTTTCTTGACTTCACTTCTGCTTTCGACTCTGTACCTAGATGTCTCTTGCTAAATAAGCTCTCTTTGACAAAAACTGAGTCCTGGGTCACTAACTGGTTGCATTCCTACTTCTCTAACAGAATGCAGTACACTGTATACAAAGGTAAATCCTCCTCTGCTGCGCTCACTGAAGCTAGTGCCCCACAGGTTGCTGTACTCTCCCCATTTCCCTTTTCTTTCTTTCTGCGTGACTTACCATCTTCAAATGACATTAATTTTTTCAAATATGCTGACGATCTCACTGTGTCTTTGCCTGTCAAGTGTCAAAGTGACTGCTCTAAACTAAATGGCTCTTTATCAGAAATCAGCCATTAGTCCAAGGAAAACGGTCTTACCTTAAACCACTCTAAATTTCAAACAGTCAGTTTTACCTTTAGGCATAAGTCTGACCTAAACCAACTGGCTACCACTCACGAGGTGTGCAACATAGATGGCACTGAAATAGAGACCAAGACGGAAATTAAACATCTTGGCGTCATTCTGTCTGCTGATCTTTCCTGGTCGTCTCATATCTTAGCGATTTCTAAGGAAATATTCCGTCTTACCTTCTACATCAAGAAGTTAAAACATTCTGGTATTACCCAACCCTTACTCCTACAATTCGTTAACTCTCGCATTCTGCCTACTATTCTCTATTGTTCCCCCTAAGTCTTTCCCGGGCTACTGAAGAAAGACTATAACATATTACGCAGAATGTTAAAGGTTGTCAGCAGGGTAAGCACCGTGCCACTTAACCAGCTTGTTAATATTCTGGTCGACAGGCACTTGAACTCATGTGAAAAATGGGCCAAATCCATTTTATCTAACTCACACCACCCTCTTCACTCACAACTCTCCCCTGCATCTCATCAGGAAAAGCCAGAAGCCAACATAGAAAACTATATGCTCGCACCAGCAAGTACAAAAACTCAACCATACACTACTTGGCTCGTGTTCTGTGCGATAAAGAAAGCATTAGGCGTGACACCTATAATTCATTAAATGGTCAGTAGAACAACTGGACCTCGTCTTTCCAACTCATGTCATTTATAGGTACGTTTTCTTTGTTTCTTTTCCTTTTCTCGCTCTCTTTTTTCCCTCATGTGCTGCTTTGTTTCTTTCTTCCGCTTACGCCAGTAAATGTAATAGCACCTACTTTTCTAACACCTTCAAACATTGTTCAACTTTGGCTTTGCTACCGACATGCCATGTTGTTCTCATAATATATATATTTATTCCTGTTTATGCAGTAACATACCAGTTGTACAGGCATGGATAAGTTATTATATAAATTACACATGTTTCGATGTATGTTGAATTTACAGTTTGTTTGTTCTTTCTGACATTACAGTCAGTCGGAACAGTCTGCAAAATAGTCTGTCTGTGTAACACATAAAGAGGTATAGAAATATTGTCTTCGCATTAACAAAAAACCCAGACATGAGATGAATGTAATACAAATATCTGGGAAAAATAAAGCTTGAAGTCAATTCTCCCATATAACTTTGTTGTGAACAGCATCCTTGACTGAAAGTTTATTGATGTATTATTTTGAGTCAATGATGTATTTATTCCAATATTTTCACCAGTCTAATCGTAGTTTTATAATAGGAAAGAAATTTGATTGTGGATACGAAAACTAGATAAGGTCATGTTGGATTGTTTTACTGCATCAAATGGGGCCGAGGTCTATTCTAGAACTATCCATTTGCGCCATTTGCGTCAGCATGGCAGACTGTACATGTAAGTTGAGTAATACATTGAAAACTGCTTGAGAACCAGTTGTTTCTTTATGTCAGATCAAGAACACTCCTTGCACAGAATGTTGGCCAGCGTTTTCAAATGGTAGCATCGGATCGTTCATGGAATTTGAGTTTGAATTTACTTAAATGGTCATTTCAGTTTAGATGTTGGGTTGTTCGACCTCGACCAAGAGCTATATAGAAGAGTAATCTCAGCAGCAGAATAGCAGAAAGATAAAGTATGTAAAAATGAAGAGAACATTAATATTTTATGTATATATAAATGTTTATAAATGTATATCATTGTATAGTAAACATTACCTATAATCTAGTTGTTCTTTCATGTATTTTTGCGAAGTCTTAAGGTTTATTTGGTGTCATAATATTTAGTAATGAGTCTAGGCGTTATAGTGTTCTAATAGCTCATGCGTTTTAGAAATAAGTGGTGCGGTGTGATTAGCATGGTCATTGGGATGAAACAGTTTATATATCAAGCGTTTGAAGGCTATAATAGAGTGACAGGTCCTTATTTCTAGGGGTAAACTTTTCCAGATCTTAGAGCACATGACTGTGGAGAGGTTTGCACGGAGTGTTGTCTTACAGTTTTTCCTAGATACTGTGCACGTTTGGTTACGAAGGTTGTAGGAGCCTTCCGGTGAGAACTGTACCTCCTTACTGTCTGAGAATGATATTTTATGCAATATTTTAAAGAAGAATGTCAGGTTAATGCTCAGTCGTCTCATCCAGAGTGGATCGATGCCTAGAGTTATGCACCTTGATGTGTAGTCCTTTTCGCAGTCAAATCCTAGTAGTTTAGACGTGAAGTATCGTTGGACACTTTCTATTTAAAGTTTGTCACTTACGCGAGTGCTGCTGAGAATAAATGGACAATATTCAAGTAGTGGTTTGACACAAGTTTGACACAAGTACCACTAAGTACAAAAATTCTACAATACCGTACTTAGCCCGTATTTTATGTGATGAAGACACTGTTAGACGTGAAACATATAAGTTACTATGTAATTAGCATAGTGAATCGACCCTTTCATTGTTCATCTTTCTGTAATTCTATGGTGTCACCCTTTCTATCGTTTAATTATAACTTCGCTATTTTTATTTTAGTTGTTATTACTATTATTACTATAATTTTATATTTTTCTCCTTATCCTCTACTGTAATTGCTACATAGCTCCTATAAAAACGTTTTGTTATCATTATTATGTATTAATTATTCCGTTTATCTACTTTTTTTGTTTGTTGTTGTCGTTTTTGAGTAAATTAGATGCAATACTGTACTGAATGCTGAAAATTCCTTGCTGTATCATTAATACTGTTTTTGGAATAAAGCAAAAATTATTATTATTATTATAATAGTTTCGCTTCGTAGTTGTGGAAATTCCTGAGTATGCATCCTAAGAGCATCCCCGATTTACGCGTCTGTGTCGCCACTTGCTCAGAAAATTTCAAGTCACTAGAGTACCTGAGTCCTAGGTCAACAACACTTTGGAGTTTAGGCAAGTCAAGAGATTCAAGTACCAGTTTAATATTTATTGAGGGTGCACCGAAACAGATCCAACCACATTTTTTAAGGTTGAATTTTAGGTTCCAGGTGGAGGACCATGCAGTTACTCGATCTAGTTCTTCCTGAACAGCTTTCTGAAAGTACCCTAAGTCATCACAGTGGAATGTGTAAGCTACTTTAAGATCATCTGCAAAGATGAATGGTTTGCCAAATGAGAAACAGCTGCATATGTCGTTGACATACAGAGTGAATAGAAGGGGGCCTAAGACGCTACCTTGAACTACTCCAGAAGTGACTGGACTAGGTTTAGAGTTTACAGAAACCAGTCTAACTACTTGGGACCTATTGTTAAGGAATGATTCAATCCATCCTAATAATGGGTTACGTATTCCTAAGGAGTTCAGCTGATTTATTATAAGCAAATGATCAACGCTGTCAAAGGCTTTGGAGATGTCGAAGTAGATGACTAGTACTAGTTGTTGTTTGTCTCGGCTGCTAGTTATATAGTTAAAGAAGTCAAGGTGACAGGTCATGCATGATCTGGATTTTAGGAATCCATGTTGGTTGGGACTTAGAATATTGCAGCTGAGCATATGTCTGAGAATATCATCTTTAACTATTCTTTCAATGATTCTAGATACTATGTGTGTAATATTGATTGGCCTATAGTTGTTGACTTCAGTTTTTGATCCGGATTTGTGTTTGGGTACTATAAATGTGGTTTACCATTTATCTGGATAGGTTTGGCTTTCTGGGGACATTGTAAAGATCTTAAGTAATAAAACGGAAATGTCAGAACCACCGTGTTTATAAAGATACGATGGTATACCATCAAAACCAGCACTACTAGAGTTTTTAAGAGTATTAATGGCTTGGTTAATATTAGAATAAGTGAAATGAACTGTAGTGATTTGTTTCAGCGTTGAAGAAGAAAGGAGTTCCATTGTAGATTGTAAACCGATTAGTGGATTTGTATGCTTAAGGTAGTTAGCTGCAAACGTCTCGTTGAACAGTTCACACATGTCTGCATGATTGCTGTATAGTTTGCCCTTGTTTATAAGGAGAGAAATTTTATGACTTTGGCGATTCATTCGTTTCTTTAGGATTTCTGTCAGAGCACCTACTCTGGTGGTGCTGGCTAGTGCGGTGCATTTTTCATTTCTCATACGCAAGGTATGAGCTTGCGAGATGGAGCTAAGAGTACTAAGTATTGACCCTAGTGTACTAAAGTCGTGTCGCCTGTGCGTCGGTGGCACAGTGGTTAGGACTCTCGCCGACCATGCACATGGTCCGGGGTTCGATCCCCTGCCGGCGCACACCCGATATCTATGGTCGGCCTGAATTTGGGCTACCGATATCCATGCTGAAAATGCCATACTTGTACTGTAAATACGGTGTGGAATCAAGCTGTAAATCGAAAAAAAAACTTGTTGACAGTCTTTTCAGTTTCCTACGATCCTTTGGCTTTATGAATGACTTTCTATGTGGGGAAAACTTTAGTGTTTGAAGGGGGATGACAGCGTCTAAGCATGTGTTGGAGTTATAGTACAAAAGATGTCTAGAGCTTTCGAGAGGCTATCAGTATACAAGTACTCACTCCATTCTGAGGATCTTAGCATTGATTTTACTAGAGTCCAGTCTGCCTTACTGTAGTTCCTGTAAGTTATTTGTTGTGAAGTAGGGGTATGGGTTACATTGCTACTTGACGGAAGTGGCAGTGCACACAGCACTGTTTTGTGGTCACTCCCTGAAAACTCAGAACCTACTAGGGTAGAAAGGGGACTTATATTGTGGCAGAAGATTAAGTCTAGTACGTTATTACCTCTTGTAGGGGTTGTGACAGTCTGCTTCCAGCCAAGTATATCCAGTGTGCCTAAGAACTCATCAAATTTAGTTGGGCCTGCGGGTATATCCCAGTTGATTTCTGGTAAGTTAAAGTCTCCACATAGGATCTTATGATCGTAGTGTAGGGTGGATAATTGTTCCAGAGTATTAATAAGTTGGGTCTCGTAATTACTAAAGGTGCCAGGTGCTCTGTAGGTGCATCCAATTAATACTATTGCGTTATTTAAGTGTAAGTTAACCCATAAAGTCTCAGGCATGTTAAGTGTACTACTTTCTAGCCGTGATACAGTAAGTGCATTCAGAAAGTACATGAGGCAACCCCCTCCCTTACCACCTTCCCTGTCACACCGAAAGTGTCTGTAGTTATCTAAGCTTATCTCTTCATCCAGTATGTTAGAATTACACCAGGATTCAGTGATGACAATTATAGGGGGTTTGTATATTACTGTGAGTGCTCTGAGCATTGGTAGTTTATTTATAACAGATCTAGCATTTATGAAAATCAGGTAAAGATGAGATTTGAAGTAGCATTTGAAGTATTTAAGTTCGTCAATCAGCCCCGAGTATGGTTCAGCACCCAGTAGTACTGTTTGGCATGACGACCCTATGTTAAGAGGAGTTTCAACATCACGCTCATCTATGTCTATCGAGTTATGGTGTGTTGTTTTCGGTGAAGAATTAAGCGTTGGAGTACTGGATTTGCTATAGGCTAAGGCATTTTTATGTTTAGTTAAGCTGAAAACATTGGTATAGATCTTTATTTGACCTAAACTTGTGCATGTATCAGGTGTGCTTAATGGATGCGGGTGAACTAGACTGTTCCTATATTCATGCAAAGGGGGCGCCAGCACTAGCGGTTTAGGAGTGTTAACATCCCTACCAGCTATTTTTTCAACGCTGACAGGGACACAGGGGATAAAAAATGATTGGGACCTTGTGAAGACCATGGTTTATTATTCCACCTATTGTTAGGTACTAGTTGTGCCCTTTTAAGGGTTTCGTGTGTACTGCTATGTGGGTTAGTTCCCAGCAGACTTGTACCATATATCCGATAGAAATTTATTTGTGTGCCATACTGTGAACACCCTGAGTTGTTGGTGGTCGAGTTCTGACTATTGTCACTTGTACTCTTGAGGGTGGCATTGTTTTGGTGTTGGTTATCAGCGTAGGCCATGGTGCTATTTCGCACGTTGTGGGTGCCAATACTATTGACCGTGGGGAATGTGGGCTTACTTATACTGCCATTGTTGTTGTTGGCATGATTTGGGGTCATATTCTTCTTTTTTTACCAATGGACTTATGGCTAGGAGAGGACAAGGTCGACTTTCGGGGGATTTTGAGATTTTTTCCGGGATTATTTGGTGACATGTCTATATCTACGGTGATAGGTGGTATAATTTTATTGGCTATTTGATTACAATCTTGTGGCCTTTCGGTTGGTGTCGCTCTCTGAGAGGATAATTCCGTGTGGTTAGAGAGGAGTGGTGCGGTGGATTCTACGGTATCTCTCAAAGGGTTGGGTATAATTGCTGCTTGCAGTGTCCTATTGTTTATTCCACAATTAGACTCAGTGTGATAATTATATACGCGCCTTTCTATGACGGTCTTGTCCACCACAACCTTTATTAGTTTGTAATTTCTGGCTTGCGATGGGGTGTGTTGGGAGTGGATGAATTTTCTGGCCTCAGCCGGTGTTTCAAACTGAAAACGAATAGGACAACACTTTTCATGTTGAATCTTCTTCAGCCTGTAGCACTTAGTCTTGGAGTTGGGAATTTTCGCCTCACCAGGTAAGATGCGCTGTACCCTTTTTAGTGCCTCATTGTCCGGAACGTTGTAGACAATAGCATTTAGTTTAGCGTCGAGTCGTTTTGCTACTTCTGTAGTAACAAAGTTAATGAGGTTATCCACCTTAGATACCGATTCCGTGTCAAGTTCGTTAAGGTCTACAGTTCTCATGAGGATAGTTAAAGGTGTCAGTTCACAGACCTGCGATCTGATATCAATAATCTGATCTGATAATTTGGATATTTTGGTATTGGTTTCAGAAATTCCAGGATTTACTGACTTATTTTTTTTATTTCCCTTAACTCTGCCTTAAGTTCTCCTATAGACAACTTTAGAAGTTCTATTTCTGAAGATAGTACTGAAACAGAGCTTGAAGGCTGGAGCTTTTCGATAAGCACATAAGGTGAAGGGAGGGTTTCTGTATGAGCAGAGGGTACTGAATTTTTGGGAGTAGTGCTAATACTAGCTGTCAGTACAGTTTTATCCTCAGTTTCAGCTAGACGCTTACGACATACAAGTGGGTTATGTGGCTCACTATAACCATTTGTAGGGAGTGTGTTGCTTGATGTAGCAATCAGCGACTTAAAATTAGTCATCAGATTTACAGGGGATTGAGTTCGTTGATTTTTACTTTGGTTAACCATAACTATTTGATATGAGAGTTAATAGTTATAGGTATAGAGGTAGTAGAGTACTTGTGCAAGTATTACAACAAGATAAATTTTATGTAACGAATCACGCAAAAATGTAACGCAAACGTTGGACGTACCGCGTATTATTGGACTGAGATTTCCTTAATCTATGTAGAATTCTATTTATTGATAATGTACTAACTGGATGCAATACTGTAGTAAGATTGCTGAGAATTCCATTCTGTGTCACAAGTACTGTTTTGGAATTGAAGCAAATTGTTATTATTAATTTACGTGGCCCTGTGATTTTTTGCTCAGTTCTTTCAAGTATTGGTGAATAGACTTTTAAAACGGAAAATGTAACTTTTATAAACTTTGACTACTTTCTCATTCTCCGTATCGTGTGAATGATTTTCATGTGTTCGACTGTTACGTTAGTATATTATTATTATTATCCACAGTGTCTAGCTTAATTTAGTCTCCCTGTATTTCTAAGAGGTGGAGTCGTAAGTAGTGCAGAAAGTGGATTTTGTAGTCTTAGTTTAGAGTTTACAATGACACTCCTCAATTTCAAAGTTTCATGTTAATAATCATGATTTATATTTCGTATAAACTGGTGTTTACGAGAAATGCATGAAATTTTACAGGCACGATCAGTAATATTATAAATTACAATCATGAAGTATCATAAATTAATACTTTTTCTAAAGTTTAAATTGTTCAATTATTGTACAAGCAATCAGAACAGGTTCTTATAAATGTTAAATTGTAAACCGTTTACTAAGGTCACCATCAAAGTTGAGCGGCAACCCAAACTTCGTTCCGTTTCCTGCTGATAGTTATGGTCAACCAGTGAACAGCGTATATATGTGTGAGTGCTATACCACCACGTGATTGAACGCTATTTCAGGAAGAGGACGTCGGTGGTGGCACAGTGGTTAGGACTCTTGCCAACCATGCACATGTTTCGGGGTTCTATCCCCCGCAAACGCACACCCGATTTCTATGGTCGGCCTGCAAAATTTGGGCTACCGATATCCATGCTGAAAATGCCATACTTGTACTGAAAATACATTTATATTTATATTTATTTATTCCTGTTTATGCAGTAACATACCAGTTGTACAGGCATGGATAAGTTATTATATAAATTACACATGTTTCGATGTATGTTGAATTTACAGTTTGTTTGTTCTTTCTGACATTACAGTCAGTCGGAACAGTCTGCAAAATAGTCTGTCTGTGTAACACATAAAGAGGTATAGAAATATTGTCTTCGCATTAACAAAAAACCCAGACATGAGATGAATGTAATACAAATATCTGGGAAAAATAAAGCTTGAAGTCAATTCTCCCATATAACTTTGTTGTGAACAGCATCCTTGACTGAAAGTTTATTGATGTATTATTTTGAGTCAATGATGTATTTATTCCAATATTTTCACCAGTCTAATCGTAGTTTTATAATAGGAAAGAAATTTGATTGTGGATACGAAAACTAGATAAGGTCATGTTAGATTGTTCTACTGCATGTGGTATCAAGCTGTAATCAAAAAAAAATAAATAAAAAATAAAAATTTGTAAAATGGCACATAATGCAATTCTCGTGTATACCCCTTGTTTGAATAATTTTTTGTTTAGCTCAGCCGTGCAAGCTCTGTACAACGAAAAGTTGTCCTACACAAAGCTGGAGCGCGACCTAGTTCTAGTTGCGACGGAAAAGTGTGTAACAGCATGAGTCGCATGGGCAATATAGCAAGGGCATGTGCAGTTGCTTAGCGAAGCTCAGTAATAAGGGCCTAAGGAGTTCAATTGCTCCTGTGACCTTGAACGCATGCTAGCGGTCGGCTGATGGTTCCTGTCATTATCATAGCTGAAATATCAACGGTATCACCAAATATGCATCGAATTTCACTCAGATCCCTTTTTTAAGTACTGTTTGGACAATACCTTAAAATCTCGTTAGGGTTAGGATCAGGGTCATAATTAGGATTTGGTTTACAGTTAGGATAAGGGTTGTAATTAGGGTTGGTGTTAGGTTTAGAGTTAGTGTCAGGATTAAGGTTAGGGTTATGATTAGGGATAGATATAAAGGTGACATCATTTATTTTTGTTTTTTTATCACCCACATTTTCCTAGTAAGAGGTCGTCGATCCTCCTACTGCAAACCATGGTAATTCGACAGAGAGCTTTTGGGAAAGACTGTACAGGAGGATAGGAGAGATAAGCGACTCAGAAAAACAGCTCATCTTCAGTCACCTTGGTGAATACATGTAGAGAAACTTGTCCAGCTTAGCAACTTATGCTCCTCATTATAACTGAGACGTATTTGTAAGTCATGTCAGAGAAAGGTAACTTTCCGATCTGACAATTGTTTGGAAAAAAGAGGGACATTACTGGGAAAGGAGGAAGAAACGTTTAATGTGTTTTCATGCACTTTTGTAATTACACGTCATTTTTGCGAAAAAATTCCTCATTTTTATGATTGTTTGACTGAAAGTCACTCGTGCGTTCACATCGCTTGGGACGCTATTGTTGAACTTTACCAGGTGCACTCACTCCTGATCTATTTATAAGATTGTACAAAACATAGGTGAGACCACACATCGAAGTGCACAATATCATTGCTTCCCGGCTGCTTAGAAGATACGCTGACCATTTGCAAAGAGTCCAAAGACGGGAAACCAAAGAGGAAATGAGTCTCCAAAATAGATCATGTGATGAACGGTTGAAGGAATTAGATCTTTTCACACTTGGCTACTGTCGGCTTAGGCGGGAATTTAATTATTACCTCTAAGAATAAAAATGACTGAAGTTATCTGGACAAAGGTATTCTGCGATAAGGCACGCATGGGCTTCTTTGTGGCTGCGCCTTGGAACTCCCTACCAGCAGACGTGGCTACTTTACCGCCTGTGGAAAGCCTTAAGCACATACTGGATATCCAAGAAACGACACAAGGAATGAATCCAAATGACCTACTCCCCTAAAACTCACACACTATTAGTGGATATACACCTAAACTCATCTTTATTTCATCACATTCACTCTTGTATTGCTCTTCTCACCACTCCAACTATTACTTCCCTTACGCATATGCATGTATCGGCTTTAAATTCCATTAGCCACCTTATTTAGATTTCCTTTATTTTTCTTTTCTAAGTCTAAATAACCTACACTAATACTGTCTGCTTTTATCATCATTTTAATCTTTATTTTCAACCTTACGGGATTAATAACGCCTGAAAGGACAAACTCCACTGACAGTAGCGACACGGACTTAACACACCTCATACTAAGAACCAATCCCAGAACCACTTCTTTTGGAAACAACCAAGGCTACAACAGTCGAGTGGAGGGACAAACTACGCAGAAGTCTATTGAAAGCTGAGAAATTTCACCTGACAATCACGAAAGGACCAAAAGGAAATCAAGTTGCTCTATGCTAACGCGTGAAGACGATATTGGAAATTGAAACCTTTACAATGATGCAGCACGTCGCGGGAAATAGAGATTGTGCGCAGTTGGGCATCGTGCTGTCCCCTCGTAGTAGCAGAGCCCGTGTGAAAGGATGTATGTCTGTGTTTCACTTTTTCTCCATGCACAAAGACACTCTCGCGTCTTTCCATCACTGCGAGATGCTCTGATATTGAATGCTCAACAATTGGCATGACGTTGATGAATGCCTTCTGTTTGACAAACCCAGCCAGCAATGATTTCGGGCGCATTGCAGACTTTTTGGGGCAGATTTCGGGCACATTGCAGATTCCGACTTAAACTTAGGGCGCACTGCAGATTTTTTGGGGCGTTCTTATTAGCGGTGATTGGCTAGGAATTAACCAATGGGAGTAACCCAAATGTACTTCATCAACCAATGACAGCTAACTTTGCTAAACTGCGTTACAATGAATCTGAATTAGTGATTAGTAATATATAAATTGAAATTATATACTTATTTAATATAAGCAATCAATTAAACATAGTTTTTACTATCTGAATACATCATAATAGGCCACTTCATTAGAAGTCTTTTACTGGACTAGAATCCTTGGGAGCGGTTGAATTCTCAGTTTGTTATTCCACTGCGGTGAGTTCCTTGCGTGCTTGCCAACCTCCTAGTTTACCAATGTTTGGAAGTAATTAATTGCATACTTATATGTTTAATATTACAACTATTACACTACTACCCATTTTTATCATTAGACATAGCATATAATCAGTGTAGACTGCAGAAGTCAGTTTCTTTTATATTTTTCCGATTTATTATAGGTAAAATGAGCTTCAAGGGTTCTCCGTCAACCATGATCAATACACTTATTAACCGAGATGACAGCATAACACCAGCTGTTGTCGAACCACGACTCCGGGCGTATTTGAGACTACGTAAGTTGCATTTGTCATTCTTCTGTGACGAAGCAGCGAAACTTAATTTTAACTTCAGCCGATATAGGTCAAAGTACTATCGACGTCTCAAGAAATACAAACTGGAGTGGAAGAAGCATATAGAAGGTAAGCTTGTTATTTCAAATTAATGTACACAGAATTGTATTCCAAATCTCGTGAAATTGAACCGCAGCCAGAAATTACGCCAGGAAACATGGTTACTCCCCAACAACTTGTCGTTCCAGTTGATGTTCCTTGTGATACCAATGCATCTCCACCGTCATTGGAGGAACACTTAACGGCTGAACAACTGCCTGCAACTGAGAAAGCTAACCGCAGCGAGTGCACTGCAGTTGATGCCATTCGCAACATTGTCTACCGATGCAAGCTGAATATGGCAAATACTCGTATTATGCTGGAAGAACTTAAGTCCCTGCATCCTGAGTTGCCGACTGACCCTCGAACATTGATGAGGCCGTAGTGTATAATAGTAACTTAGGGCGCACTGCAGACTATTTGGAGCAGACTTCGGGTCAAATACTCAAAATCTGCAATGCGCCCGAAGAAAATGCCAGCTTAAGATGGCAATTTCGCCTACATCAATAGTGAAGTGAAGACGCAGTTATTTCCCCCGAAGCCAGGATGTTGAATGCCGTTATCTGCTCACAGGTATGTCTCGCTCTCTTTCAATATGATGACTTATTTTTCGTCTCTGATATCGTATGAGGCGACCTCTATCTGAATTTTGAGAAATATACAGTGTTAGCATGTTCTAACGAAGACTGTATTCTTTTTCAGATTGTTCTTTGACGGAAAATGGGCTTGTGACGCATTGCGCAGCTTGTGAGACTGAAGAACTCCGTTTGTATGTGTAATGTATAATGCGTTCCGAGTTTCTTCGTTCAAGAAGAGAAAACAGAACATTGGTTATATACACAAGTATTGTTTTCGTTACATTCTCTCCGTTGCTGATCGGTTGCGATAATTGTTCGTATCCTTTGGAGGTTGTCGGAGAATGACAAACTCTCCCAACTAGTTTATCAGGCCTACAGTGGAGCAGAATCTCGACGTTTAGAATATATTGTTAGTCTGGTGGACAATGGATCAAATCTTATGGTCATTTCACTTCTTAGCAGACGTTAGTGATACGACATTCCTGCTGGAAACTAACGACGTTGGTGAGAATGGCTTCTGTTTGATAAAGCTGGCAATTTCGCCTACAGCTATAGAGAAGTGAAGACGCAGTTATTTCCCCCGAAGCCAGGATGTTGAATGCCGTTATCTGCTCACAGGTATGTCTCGCGCTCTTTCAATATGATGACTTATTTTTCGTCTCTGATATCGTATGAGGCGACCTCTATCTGAATTTTGAGAAATATACAGTATTAACATGTTCTAACGAAGACTGTATTCTTTTTCAGATTGTTCTTTGACGGAAAATGGGCTTGTAGCGCATTGTAGAGACACTGAAACTGAACCCCGTGTGTATTTTGACGAAGCGCAATATAAAATTTCGCTTTTATTATGTAAACTTGTATAGATACATTAATTTAAAAGAGACGAGTCTTTTTTATTTTAATTTACAACTGCACTCATTAATCAGCTGTGTAGCATATCTCGTTTCTTGGCCCTGGTCGTTTTGGTGTTAAAGCTTTTTGAATCAATTTACAGAAGTACTCCTCTTAAAGTCATCATGGGGACCTAAGTTGCTCAACGCATTCGTATCACATTTTCGATAATTAGAAGTAACAAATGTCATCCAGCCAAAGTACTGCTAGTCTCAGCTAAACAGTAGGATAGTTTTCCCAGCTATCCTAAATAAAGATTTATGATTATGTGAATCAACTCGACGTCGTGGATGTCATCATCAGATACTCTGCTAATGTAGTCTTTCTCAAGTAACGGATTATAAGTTATCTAAAACAGGCATGGTTGTTGGTTGCATGCTTCAAGATTCTTTTTGCTGCATACGTTCGCATTACCTAAGTAGAATACTGCTCGTTTATTCTTATTGGTAATTAAAAAAGAGGAGATAAGCTTCACGCTATCTAATTGTTATGTAACTGGAAACACCATTGTTCGAACCGACACAACTTGTGTCACTTCGCTTGCTGTAGTTTATAAAGATGAATTGTTCGGAATCTACGAAGGTATACTAGATACAGCTGTTTTTCGATATGCGGCGGACACAACGGAAGTCAGCGTTCAGTGTGGTCAATTTTTTCGGGAAAGTTGTATAACATCTGTTGGCGCATACTTTTTTATCGGTCTTAACGTTGCAAGCAAATGAGTCATAAGCGACTGGATGCGCCTTTACTGTAGTCCTTACAAAAAGATTTTACCTCAGTAAGGTCCCCCGAATCCTACAAATATGGGGAGAATCGTGTTAAGAAAGAGGACAGTCCATTGAGAGGTTAAGAGGGCAAAATTCGGAATGCGACGGTTCTCCCCTTCTTCCCAGACGCCGCACATTGTCCCCTTTTTTTATACGTCATGATTTCCTCTTGATCAGCAGGATGTCCCCGTTCTACTCGCATTTCATTTTCCCCTTATTCTCTTTACATCAAGCAACTCGCAATTCAAATAAAGTTTGGTTATGGAAATAAATATAATTAATTTGTGTATTGGTTAAAGGAAAAAAAGTTTGCAACAATTCGGCAAATGAATTCTTTAGGATTAATGAACATTTAGAGTTACAGATGGTACACACAAGTAATAATAATATGTTCTCATTTTTTACATGAGGGACGTCAGTTTACAGGCTTCATCAATGGAGCACATCAAGAAATATAAAAATATTGTCTTCGCGTTGACAAAAAAAAACCCAAGTATGTTTCCGATGGATCACAAATACTTGGGAAAAAAAATAAAGCAGCTTCACATCAAGTAGATCCATTGAACTATCCTGAAAAGGAAAAAAATTAGTTAGTAAGGTAGTAATCAACAGTGACACTTATAGAGACATTTGACATAACAATATATTAAACATGTTTATTTAGCTATAGAAATTTACTTAATTATTGAGTACAAGTCAAATTATTCGTTTACATATAAATACTCACACTGAAAGACCTTAAGTGTGAGTATTTTTACAGTATTCATTTAATTAAATTGTCACTTGTAGCACAGATCCTCTGGTTAATCTTTTTGTCAACAGCAACCTGTGAAAATTAAAAACAGAATTTCGTTCATTGACATGCATACAATGAAACGGTTTGTAGTATAGTAACTTTAATCTAACAAGAACTTTACTTACTCTTGGCCGGCTCCCCGTTTTTTCTACACGATCACGTATATCGTGGAAGTATGACTTGGTAGTGTCTTTCAAAATTTCCATTACATCGCCTTCGGGCATCGTAACAGAAGCGAACTTGCTGACAATGACGGCTGAAGGGAATATTTAAATAAAGCAAGCTTACATGTTATAACTTTATAGAAGCAGCATTTTTTGAGGTGTTCCGCACGCTGTGAGGCGACTTGATAGCTTAGGCTCCCATATGTGATTCAGCATTCGTCTCAACGAAGGCTGCGGATTGAACGATGAATTACCAACCAGTTTCGTCATCTAAACGTAATCGAAGGTTAATTGTAAACTTAAGAATGAATCTCCGAATTTTGGGCTTTTCAATGATGCTTCCATTTGGTTAAACTCTTCTTCAGTCGACAAGGGGAATTCTAGTTGACTAGTGTCAATGGACGCTTTCCCGGTACCCAAAATGGTCACGTCGCCCGACCTATTTGATGAGACCGACTGCGTTAGCTGTTTACCAAACGACTGCACATTTCTCCTTTAAGGGACTGTAACTGAGAAACCACTTTATCATTGGAATCAGTGTTTTCCTTAATACAAAGTAACCAGTGATTAAAAATGACATACGTAGTCTGCCTAATTGGCTGTGTGATTGGTGACGATGTCGCCATTGGCATTTGTGGACTGACTGGAAGTGCTGAAGGAATAAGAATATGAAATGAATGCGCCACCTGGCTGTCAGGGCCATCACAGTTTCCATGAAATAATTGCTGTTAGGGTATTTAGTAGATGGCCCACACACTTTCTGTGCCTCAACTGCTTCCAGTTCAGCTGAGTCATAAACGTATGATGCGAAGTTCTTCGTCTGCACTCTGTATTCTGTCATTGACCAATTAGGATAATCTACCTTTGACGTTTGGCATTTGTTTAGGGGCAATGTCTCCTCAAGATTACCTGAATTGGATAGGATATTGTGCATTCGTCTTACAGTCGACCAAGTACTCTTGGCTTCTAGAAAAGAGTCTAATTACGGGGATGTAGTTAATGCCGAAACAGTTACCTTGCTCAGCTAACATCTGACAGGAAATAAAGAGCCAATCCGGTCTAGACCTTGTGCATGCTTCAACTTCAGAATCTGTTACATCGATGTGATACACACACATGTCATCCGAAAGCACCCACTTTCTGGTGACTATGAAGAATTCTTTTGTACCAGGTTTTGTTACCACAGCGCGTAAGTCTTCTTTTCGCTCTGTAAGAAATAAGTAAATATGATATAAACAAAATTTACAGTCTTATTAGTCCACTTGTCATTGAATACAGGAATATCGACGGTTGACGCAATCAATTTAAGCAGTTTCTGGAAAAGTATGAGGCAACGGCACTGCTACTTCATACTTGTCTGTACGAATACAGAAGCACATACAAATAATAACTGACGGCAGAATTTCTAGCTTTTTGGGGCTAAATTTGGAGAATTTCCATATCCCAATGTGGGATGACTTAAATGGCTGATCGAAGAAATCACAAGCATCTATATAAGGCCTGAATGTTAGTACTTCCTTGTGTATCTGCGTTATGAGACCAGGTTTACTGTAGGCTATAACGAAGTTATCCGGTGAAGATGAAGTGATAACTGTACGCCTGGTGTGAATTATTTGCCTATCTACATCCACTTCACATTGATTTAGAACCTTTTCGTGTAGTGCTCCTGATTTGCAGTCGTGAAATACCTTTTCTGCAAATCTTTGTGCCGCCTGCTTAGCTACCGCATTGTTAGAATGTATAGAGCGCCTAATTGTCTGCATATAAGATTCAAATGGGAACGCCGAAAAAGATTCTAAAGGTCCCATTTCATGGACATCTTCCACTAGGTGTTGCAGACAATGAATATTATAAACTAAGTGCTCCCTGCCATAAATCACTTCAAACTCATTGAGGAAGTTGACTAACTCTCATCTCTGCAACCTTCCAAGTAATTGCGATGAAACTTTATGTGAGACAGGAAGGAGGTAAACTGCTAAACTAAGTCTCTGGAAGTTACAGTATATTCTGGGTGGCATAGTGTCCTTAAGTAATACGGGTCCTAGGTACAGGAGGAAGATGCGACATTCAGTGGCCTTCTGCCGACTGACTTCAGTGAGCCCCCTACAATTTCTCGGGAAGTCCCGGAGTGTCATTCTAGCACAAGTTAATACCTCCCCGTCTATGTTTTCAAGCGTGGGCCGGTTTATGTGCATCTCCTTTTTTTTAGTTAAGACTGTTCACCACCGTGAACAGTGTGTTTTTGAGGAATTAAACATTGATATGGTTAAGTGCTTCCCTCTTGACCCAATGCACCTAGTATATTTAGGGGTAGTGAGGAAGCTTATAAGTCTCTGGCAAATTGGTAAGGTAGAAAATGGTTACCCGAACCTACTTATGAGAGTAATACGAAAGATAAGCAGTCTAAACTGGTCGCCGACTCAGTTCCAAAAAAATCTTATTCATGAACTTGGAATTCAAAGATGATCAAGCTTCAGATTTGTCCAAAAACCATCTCGCTAAAGCAGTCAGTAAGACGTTCTTTGCAGTAAAATTATAAATGACGTTCGCCAGCCGCAAAATGTTCTCCATCTCTGTGAAAGATAAGCTCCATGTGCATCTATCAGTTCACCTGCTCTTGTGGAACAAGGTACATTGGCCGTAGCTCCCCACACGGATACGAGAACATATTCCAGCTGCATGGTTTTACAAGGGAGAAAGGAAGTGAGTGCGAAGCTCTATTCTAGAACACCTGATCGACTCCTGTCACTCTGCCAACCCTCACCATGATTTTAAGATCATATATAGAATCCATGCTAACTTGTTGGCGGCATTTTCTTCGTTATATACTTCTAAAGACAGCGGACGCCTTGGCAATTTTTGAACTTAAGCCAGACCTTTGTGTAAAAAAGAAATATGTACATTCCCTACTTCTGCTGTGGCTGTAGAGGGATAGACATTTATTTATTTTGTCTCTTTAGTTATTCTATGTACCTTTCCCTTATTACTACGATTATTATCATTACTATTCTCACTCTGAAAAGTTTCCACTTGTCATTCTAAATCCAAAATTATTTCCTTTTTACCATATTGAATTCTATCTTTTCAAATTTCACACCATGTTACGTAACATTTTATATTCGCCTACTAATCCTATAATTATGCACCCCTCACAACAGCATTTATACATCCATCTTATGTATTATTCTATATATGACATTGATTGTTTTGCTACTTGACATTTAACTATGATTATAATCATAAATATTTTAATTGCATTTCATACTACTATTATTATTATTTCCTGTATTCCCACCTTTGATCTAATTCCCTCACCGGATATAATTTCTTAAAAGCCATATGTGTATATACGATTGTACAGCTTGATAATAAATTCGTTGTTGGCAAGAGTCTCTTCGCTGAATATTGTGTTCTTAATATACAAGTTGCCTCAATGTAACTAAGTACTTCTCTAAAGCAAAGCATTCATCAGCTCTGAAGGAGGAACTGTCATTTTAGACCGAGTGAAAATGTTGTAACTTGAATTAACATAGTCAACTTTCAGTACTGTATTGTCATTCACATAGTTAATTGGACAAATAAGTAGACCCTGAGGATGCATAGATATGTTGTACATTATGATATATTGATATTCTATTTCTGTTTAACTTCATCATAGATATGCTAATGGAAGTATCCTTAACTGAACTTAACGACTTAGGAATCGACTTGTTACCAGGGAATAGTCTTATGGACTTAGAATATGCAGATGACATAGTCCTGTTAGGGGAGGATGCTGACAAAATGCAGAGTCTTCTGAACACCTTGAGCAGCAATCTTCGTATGTTTGGCATGCGATTCGCCCCTGTGAAATGTAAGATGCTGCTACAGGACTGGACTACGTCTACCCCTAGCTTAGTGATAGGGAGTGAAGTGATAGAACATGTTGACCACTTCACCTATTTGGGAAGTTGTATCAGCACCAACGGATTGATTGGTGACGAAATCACAGCACGGATCCAGAAAGCTCGGGCTGCTTTCGCTAACTTACACCGTCTCTGGCGTAGGCGTGACATCCGACTATCAACCAAGGGACGTGTATACTGCTCATCAGTTCGCTCCGTCCTTCTCTATGGCTCTGAAACATGGCCAATACGAGTTGAAGACATGAAAAGGTTGACTGTTTTTGATCATAGATGTCTACGATCTCTTTCTCACGTTAGGTGGTATAATAAGGTAAGTAATGTTGACGTTAGGCGTAGAGTGTTGGGCAAAGAGGGAAAATCAATCGACGAGGCTATAAAGTTACATAGATTGAGATGGCTAGGTCACGTGCTGCGCATGCCTAACCATCGCCTCCCTCACCGACGGGCATTACTAGCTGATATAGGTGCAGGTTGGAAAAGAGTAAGTGGTGGCCAAACAAAAACATGGCCTCATCAATCCATGAAATCCTTGACAGTTAAACTGAGTCAGGTAGGGAGATGCAGACTTCCGGGTTGGGGCCCTCGGGACTCTAAGAATCAATGGCTGGAGACAATAGGTGACATGGCTCAAAATCGTTGTCAATGGCGCAGATGTATTCAGTCTCTTTAATCTTTCATATTCCTTTCTACCATTACTCATTCTGTTTCACTCTTATACTTGTCAAAACTCTATTGATTCTCTTCACTCATTTTCTTGTCTACCTTTGTGTGCTATTTGGAACGTGGCAACTCGAACTGCTGCACTTCGGTGCCAAGTTCTATGTTGAATCCAGACAGACATACTATTATGAGTAAAACATGGGAACGCTATACGTTTACTGTATTCCTATCTGAAGAGTTAGATGATTGTCAAAGCTTGTTAATTTCCAACTAAACTGGAAGGTTGTTTATAACTTTGGTTGTATGTCAATGCGGAAATGTTTGTAGATTATCTTCAAGGTGGGTGTAGTCGTCTTGCCACCTGAAGAACAGCATTAGAAGCTTGAGGGAGGAGTCACGAAGGATCACTAACTCCTACATACACTGCAGCTTAATGTTATCAGAATGAATTTACATGTCATAGGGGGCTAACTGACATCCTATTCATCGTTTATAAACTTAATCAGCGTATAATAATAAAAAGATGAATAAGTTCATTTGAGAATATGTATATTATGAAAATGAAAGCCATTCATCCAAATGAAATAAAAAGAAAAAAAGTGTTTTAAATTAACTTCAATAATCATCATCATTGTCATACATCACAGAACTGGCCAATTATTTGAACTTGTCGATTACAAATCCTGGATAGTTCCTCTTCAAACTGTGAAATTATGAAGAAAGAAAAAAATTCAAAAATTTAATTATTACACCATTTTAATTTTCATAGGGAAAATAAATAAATGTTATCTATAGTTGTAGGCATGTCTGACTAACTGACTGGTTTTTGTATAGAACTTTGCACAGAAGTGTACCAGTTCGAGACACCAGACTCTCCCTCCGTATGGCACACAAAACAATAGAAGAGAGATAATAAACAGAAGTGTGAGTGAGGGAAAAAGAAGAGTAGTAACATGGAAGAACTGTAGGGTTTTATTGGATATGATATGAAAAATCACAAAGAGTGAATGCATCTGCGCCATCATCGACAACAATTATGGGCCATATCAGCACCAATTGTCTCCAGCCTTCATTGGTTCTTACCATCCCGAGGGCTCCAACCGGTCTACAACTCCCTACGTGGCTGGCTGGTTTAAACTAATGTTACGGATTTTATTGACTGATTTGACCATCACTAGCTCTTTTCCAACCTGATCAATCCTATGTCATCTAAGATTGCCCGTCGAGAAAGGCAGGCGATGGCTGCCTTGTTGAGAATTTTGCGTAAAGCTTCTGAGGTTCCTTCCTTGTGTGGAATTACTACTGATGATTTAGATTCCCTATTGTTGGTGTCGTCATCAATATTATTATTATTATTAGTCAGGAAATATGTAAGGAAATGTAAAAATAAAATAAATAATGATAATAGCGATAGTGATAATAATAATGATAATGATAATAGTGATAATAATAATAATAATATTGATGACGACACCAACAATAGGGAATCTAAATCATCAGTAGTAATTCCACACAAGGAAGGAACCTCAGAAGCTTTATGCAGAATTCTCAACAAGGCAGGAATAAAAACGGCATTCAAACCCACAAACTCAATTAGAAACAAGCTTTGTCGGCTAAAGGATCCTATAGAGCCTTTAAAACAAAACAATTTAATTTATCTAATACCCTGCAATGATTGTCAGGTCAAATACATAGGTCAAACTAGTAGAACAGGGGCAGTCAGACTAGCTGAACATAAAAACTTAGCAAAATCTAGATTGGTTGACCCGAATAAGATAAGAAATCTAGAGAATAGTTCAGCTATAGCACTACATGCAGTCACACACAACCATACAATAGGGTGACAGTTTTAAAATCTAATGTCACAGGGTATAGGGAGAGATTGATAACAGAAGCTTTGTTTATCGAATCAACTACAAATACATGTAATAGGAATGATTCATCACCTGTCCCCGATATATGGAAAATTCTACTCCCCCTACGACAAATTGGAGAAAACAAAGAAAGCCATAAAACTCAAGTGTCAAAGTCGTGTGATCACAATTGATATGATTATGAACAATAAATTTTGTTCGAAACGTCATCCAGTAAATAATACTGTTTCACTGTGTGATATACCTAATAAACAAACTAATAAGGTAGCTGCCTTCGATCATAGGTGTCTGCATTCTATCTTCCATTTTAACTGGCATAATAGGGTGAGTAATATTGAGGTTAGGCATCGGTCGAGTGGTAGGTAAGGAGGGGGAATCAATAGACAAGGATGTGAAGTTACATCGATTGAGATGGTTAGGACACATGTGTTACACATGGCTAGCCATCGTCTTCCTTGACTCGCAATGCTAGCTGAAATAGGATGGATACGATTAGAAAAGAGCCACTGGTGCTCAAACCAAAACATTGCTTCATCAGTCAATGAAATCCACAACAGTTAGTTTACGCAGCCACGTAGGAAGGTGTAGACTTCCTGGTTGAGGTCCTCAGGATGGTAAACATCAATGAAGGCTGGAGACAATTGGTGATATGGCTCAAAATCGCTCTCAATGACTGACGTAGATGCATCCACTCCTTGTGACTTATAATACCCAACAAAACTGTATTGTTCTTCGATATTACTATTCTTTTTGCCTCATATCTCTGTTTACTGTTTCTATTATTCATTTCTTTTTGCTTTCTTCTTTTGCTTTGTGTGCTAAGTGTACTGTGGCGACTGCTGCACATCGGTGCAAAGTTCTATGTTGAAACCAGTCAGTCAGTCACTACCTTCACCTGATCGCGCGCTAGGTTTTTAGTACGTTCGCTTCCCTGGATCACCCATTCTCTAGCCTGGCCTCTTGACGTACACACAACTTAATGTTATCTTGATGTAGTATGTTACATGAAGTAGCACGCAGTCGCGATAAAATAGGGATAATCATATCAAGGTGTGGTGTGAATCTCAATGTTCTCCTCATCTATATGTGAAGTGTGAATCCAATTAAAATGGATTTCCAAAGGTTACAGAAACTACTAACTGAAGAGTTTTCTTCCCAGCAAAGTTTCCAAACTAATTTCACAGATTTAGGCATATTCATGTCTTATTTATCACACGTTAAACGTGACATGATTTCATATTTCTATAAACTCTTTCCTCTTTGGATATCGCTGTTGTCGCACCTGACAGTTTACATATACTTGTTTCTATTTCCTTTATGTTTGTCTAGTGATAATAAAAGGCAATGAAAACAAACACCACAATTGTCAGGGGAAGAAAAGAGGGTTTAACCTCAGCAACCCTAAGTATGATGTTGCAAATCATCAGTCCTTGATCCTTGACATGAAGTTTTACCCTTTGTGAGCGAGAGATCCATCTTATCGATTGGTAAATTTTGTCTATATTAATGTGTCTATTGATTGACGATTCACTGGCATGTCAGGCTTCTAAAAATTCCCCAGCATTCTTGTTATTTCCTCTGGTTAATATTTGGACGTTGTCAACCAAAAAGACTCAACAGCGAAAGAAGATAAAGCCAACACCATCTACAAAATAAATTGCAACGACTGCGGCAAACGCTACATTGTCCAAATTGTTCAAACTAGCCGTCAAAAGACATCATATCCACTTCCTCATATCGCTGCATACAGACAGCCGCAAATATCAGTTCGAGTGGTACAAAGTTCAAATGTTAGTCAGAGGAAACACCAAGAACGCCAGAGAATTTTTGGAAGCCCTATACCAGTGAATTGGCAATTAATAGACACAATTTACCAGTGCATAAGAGAAGGAAGTCGCACACACACAAAAGGTTAAACTTCAGGTTAAGGAAACAATCAGTACCAATACAAGTAGCCTAGAGGGTGTGAAAACAGACAACCAGTCAGGTTCAAGGTTTCCACTAGGAGAGATGATAAATAAAGCCGTGGAGAAATTTAAAAGCTCACTTCAATTCAAATTGAAGTGTATGCGCTGAAGATGTTGCCTAGTAAGGCAGTGGAAAGCCTCGCAAGTAAACCATCCAGCTCAGAGAATACAACTACATCAAAATATTGAAAAGAGGCGTGGGGGGGGGGAGAGGAAGGGGAAGAAAATGAGAACTTACAAAGGTGACTAGCTTTATGCATGATTCTCTGTGCTGATGAAGTTGTATTGTCTTCTCCTCTTGTTCTTTTATTGTTTTATCAATCAAGTGTTGAGTTTGTGAAACTCTAGTTTTGGCTAACGTTACTTGACGTCTATAATCCAAAAGTCGATCCGTTAATCTATCCAAATATCCTGTTCTTGTTCTTATCATCATTAGTTGACTCAACGAACTGTACAAAAGAAGATGCAAAAATGCAAAAAAAGAAAAACACCCAAGTCATATTTCAGTAATTGAAATAAAGCGTTACTGTTTGTACATAACGCGAATTGTATCAAGGTCTTCGAAGTGAAGACAAGCGCAAGATAAGACTTCCCACTATCACTTGTGATCTTATTAAATGCGGTAGGCTGGGTTGTGCTACAGACCGTGAGTAGTGAGAAGACGGGCATCCGTTGGATCGACAAAACGAGTGTAACGGCAGAAGAGAAAAGAAATGGTAACGGACTTTCTTACTAAGGAAAAACACATCATATTTATACACTTTTAACCACCTACCTGGGAAACATCGTTTCAACTACAGGCGGACGGAACTGATGAGGATATCAAAGCGAGGATCATCGGGAAAGCAAAGCAAGCGTTCATTTCAAATGAACTGTCATCAAGATTTGACAGAATAGTTCGGCGCCCAAATACTTTAGAACTATTCTGTCAAATCTTGACGACAGTTCATTTGAATTATTATTTTGCAATCGAATTAAATTAACAAAGAAACTATGTAATTGTTACAATCATTGTGTTTTCAAACTCCGTTGTCTGCAACAGAATGTATATCCTAAATCCGTAGCTGTCGAGTCACCTGACAACTCCAGTAGGTCGAATAAAGCAGCTCAATCTTCAGAAACAAAACAAATCAATAAGTTCGACAGGGTGTTTCAACTAAACTCTTATCCTCAACACCATAATTTTGAAAATACGTCTAATCATAAAATTCTAGATACTAAAAGTTTGAACAGACATGAAGGCGTGATGTTAGCTGATGCATAGGAAATAAAAAATGGATATGTATCACTAATTATTAACACTTGGTCAAAATTCTCGACTGTCCATATCTTCTTATGGAAGAAGAAATGTTTTACAACTGTTTACCCACACACACACATTCACACTCTGTTTAAAGTGTTTAACAAAGTATTGGTTTGGTAGGGATTTTGTTTAATTGTATGGAGGATTTCATCATGAGCTGACATCAGTTAGAGAACCAAAGGTAGACCAATATTTGTAAGTCCGAGGTCAAATTTTGATCACAGCTCATAAAATTTTGTTTATTATACTTGTTGAATGACTCATAATTGGACAAAGTTTTTAAAAACAAGTGATGTTCCTTTTATATATAAACCTTTGTTATGGTAATTTCGATTAATTTCCTGAAGAAGTTCGAACCAGATTGCCGAACGAAACGTTGGAATTACTCATTTCAATCTCGTTGAGATTTTACAAATATAATTTTTTACAAAAGCGATCATTTCTCTCAAGTCTATGTGGAGATCAAAAGCACTCGGCATGGAAAATAAGATCCGGATTTTCAACTCCAATGTGAAGTCAATGCTACTATAAGGATGAGAAACCTGGCGCCGCGCCGCGTCACGAAGGCCACTTCGAACAAACCACAGACTTTCATCAACAGCTGTCTTCGCTCAATACTACTCAAGATCAGATGGCCGGCCAGAAAAGATCAGCAACAGGGATCTCTGGCAATGTGCGAACCAACCAGGAATCGACTGTGCAACAAATAAGCAGGAAGAAATGGAGGTGGATTGGCCATACTCTGAGAGAACAAACCATCAAGTGACATCCATCACACGCCAGGCCATCGCTCGGGTGGAACCCAAACGGGAAGCGGCAAGTCGGTCATCAGAGCGAGGGTGACATGGAGGAGGTCATGTGAAGAGGAGATGAAAGCATGTGGGCAGACGTGGAGCCAGGTGAAAACGTTGGCAGAGAACCGAACGCAATGGAGACGTGCGGCTGAAGCCCTATGTTCCTCTAGGAATTAAAAGAAACAATGATGATAATAAGGTTAGTGGACAATAAACTCTTCTGACTGTTTGACTACCAGCCCAAGGCTAAATGAAGGGACAGAAAAGCTGTCCAATGAGATTATTTCCTGGACCACAACGTAAGCCATATCCAGATTTGGGGAATAAACACTTCTACCTCTGCAGCAGCCATTTACTTAAAATGTTGATTTCAATTTCTGACCGCTTCCCATTAATCTGCATCCATGTAACACACGCCACACTAGCATAGAAGATCTGGACTTGACAACTGATTTATGTCCCACCACCTCAGAAACCCAAAGACAATCATGGAGAATCCAACAGGTTGTCGGAAAGGGCAGCTAAGACAGGATCCCAATGGAATATAGTGAAGAGAGAAGTGGCGCAGATAGCAAACACTAATCATCATAAATGCGAGAAGTCGACTATTCCACTTACCAGGCCAGCATCACTCCAACTACATGCGGGCAGCACGGATGAGGATATTAAAGTCAGAGAAGATCGGAAGTTTGGTTGACCTTTTTAAAACATTTTTCAATTCACTTATAAAACAATCTTTAATAATTTTGTAATTTATCCACTTCAACTCTACCCCTTATAACATTTTAATAATCGTTATTCTTATCACATATATGTATATTGACTGAGCAATTATTTAGTGCCACTTAATGACCTTTTCTGTAATGTAAATACGACTGTACAGCTTGAAAATGAAGTCATTGAAAAGAAATTTCTTCGCTGAACAAAAACTGTGTTTTTACTTATGATTTGGTTATCCACAGCACTTAACACAAAGAACAGTATATGAATTTTCAAAAATAATGTCGTGCCGGTGCTTTTGTATGGTTCAGCGAATTAGCGCGTGAATCAACAAAAGCATTTTCAATATACAGCTGCATACTTCCATCAACACCTAACTGTGGTCGATATTGAAGATTAGAAAGCCGGTCAGAAGAGATCAGCAATCAGGAGTTCTAGCACTGCAATGAACCAACCAACAGCCTATTAACCAGCAATTATACCGAAAGAAATGGAGGTGGACTGGACATCCACTGAGGGGATCTTCCAGTTACATCACAGGACAAGCCCGTCGGGTAGAATCCGAATGGGAGGCAGCGGGTTTGGTGTGAGTCCCACCATTGTGACATGGAGATCACACGACGAGGAAATAAGAGCTTTGGTGCAATCATGGGGAAAGTTGAAAGTGCTTGCAGAGAAAAGGCTATAGTGGAGATATGCTGCTGAAACTTAACAGGTTCTTCTACTCAGAATATAACAAATTTATATAGTAATTGTGAATAAAAATTTACCTGGTTGTTAATTTATCTTGAGCTTCTTTAACAAGTTGAATCATTCTATTCAATTCATCCCATGTACATGATTGAATGTCCTGTGGAGCATTCTAAACAAAAGCAGAATATAAATAGGAAATAATTATGCTTAAAAACCAAGTGGATATATATATATATATTCAAGAGTTGGTTTGTATAGAATAAATTTGTCTTTACGAGTTTGACCACAGATTGATATCAGTTAGAGAACCATTGAAAACCAGGGAGTACTGGAGAGCTGTTTCATCCTAGTTTGGGAATCATCGGCAGTACGCACCCACTGGGATTCGCGTGAGTAATTCTGAGGTTGGGCGGCGTGTGTTTGAACACAGTGGAGGTCACCATTCATAGAGTGTCGTCACCTGGTACCACCGGCGTCGGTGGCTTGGACATGTGCTGCGAATGTCATCCCTGAGGCTTCCGTACAGGTTTCTGTTCGCTAGCCAGCCCTGAGACAGGATGGAAAAGGAGGAGATATGGTCAGCCCATGACGTGCTGTCGTGTAATGAAGGATATTTGTGTTAGGTTAGCATCGATTGATGCATCACGTCTCCCTCGTTGGAGTCCGAGAGATAGGTCGAATCGATGGCTCGAAACGTTATCGGATATGGCCAAGAATCGTAACCAATGGCGAACGTGCTGCAATTTCCTTCTTTCTTCCCTTCCTGATGATAGTTGACGAATACTGTTTGAACTTGTTAAGTATGACTGTTTTCCTTCCAGATGAAGTTCTTTATCCATTCTCTACTTATATTTTTACTTTTAATCTATGTTGTTTTATAATCACAGTGTGGCGCATCGTCTTGGTGCCATATTGTACCAAGTTCCTCTGCGTTTAAATGATAATAGCTAAGAGAGGTTTGGGAGTACGTCGGCGGAGGATAGAACCCTGGACTACCCAAGTGGTTAGCAAGCATTCTACCTCTGCGTCACCGGCACTATCTAGTAAAGTAACCTGAATCCAACTGAGAAAAAGTTACTTTCAAAATTGACTAACTGACTGAGTTCCCTGCTTACATCTTTGAACAAAAGTACACAGTGTCAAGTTTACCACACTCCATATCGCAACACGAAGGTAGACAGAAAAAAATATCGAAAGAACTATGAAGAATGAAGATGTACCGGAGGAAGAATAATTACAGGGAGAATAATGAGAAGTTAGTGGATTTGCATCAGTGAAACAGTTTTTTGAGCTAATTTCATCAACAGTATCCACCTACTGACCTATCCTAAGCATCTAGAGGATTTCAGTGAGGCAGTCAACACATCTCTCTCTGCGTGATTCAAACCAGCAGTCAAAGACTTAAAAGGCTGATGTCAGGTTTCGATTGGACTACCCTATAACTCTTTTTCCAAACTTTCTCTCTGATGTAAGCAAATATTGCTGGGTAAAGAAAGTAACGGCTCGGCATGCATAAGATGTGTTCCAGCCAGGCACCAAAGATAGGTACTAAATGAACAAATCTTCGTTAGAACCAAGCTCGCAATTTGTAATTCTAACAGTTCGAGATGAAATTTAGCCAAGGTCTCCTTTGGAGATGGAAATTATTCAAATAACAACAAGCAATCTGCAAGCATAAATGCATGAGGCTATGTAGCACTGGTTGATTAATGTGAGTAGTTGGAGTACCACCCACCTCGATAAATACAAGTAGTAGACTATTAACCACATCTATAACAAAACATTTAATTGATACTGGATATCGAAACAGCCTTGAAGATTATCTATAAAAGCCGTTAGAATCGCATACTGAAATACACTAAGACGACATAGTTGTCCGTAAAATTAAGCCCCGCACATGTGTGTACAAAAGAATTTATGACTTGATCTCATCATGAGCTGGCATCGGTTACAGAACACCACTGTGTAAAGCCACCTAGGAGTACTGCCAGACAGTTGCTTTGCCCTAGTTTGGGACTCTTCACAGTACTCACCTATTAGGGCGTTCGGATTCAGGACCTTCCAGTTACAATGTGATGAGAGCTGTCTGCAAGACAAAATTGTAGACAACAATTTACCGTTAATGTTTACGTCCCAAATCTTGGAGTCATGAGAAAAAACAAGAACAAAGCCTAACCTTGAGGAACTCAACAACCAATCACAGCTTACTTAGAGTGGGCGGATACGATTTGCAGATATATCACCGGACTGTCTAAAAACGGCAACAAAAAGATGACAGAATAACCTTCAGCAGGAAAACAACTAATCAGAAGACGCTACATCCCTGCTAACAATAACCAATAATAATGTACATAAAAATCTATACATATCTCTTGATTTTCTCAATAAACGATCTGTTGCCTGGCCCTTGTGTTCTGTCGCTACAAGACCAGCTCGTAGACCATTCAGCCACTGGGACCTGATCCAATGGCCCATGAATTCCAACTTCTGACAATTCACGATATAGCACAACCACTAGCTAATGTCATCCGTAGTGAGTATTTGTCCTCACACCCCTCAGATTGGTTAGTGATCACGCTATATCGTGAATCGGCAGTAGCTGAAATTCATGCACTGGTCACTGGATCGGGGTCTCAGCGACTGAATGGTCCACGAGCTCGCCTTGTAACCGGAAGGTCTTGGGTTCCAACCCTCCCTGGCGGTGAGTGCATACTATGAAGAGTCCGAAACTAGGACAAAGCAGTTTTCCAGTTCTCCCAGGTTTTCTAATGGTTCTTTAACCGATGTTGGCTCAATAACGAAATTTTATAACCAATCAAATACCTCCAAAGGAACACTTGAAATTATTGATTATTACGCTGAACGTAACTTAGTAATCCTTATGCAATTATATTATCAAGTATAGTCTTAATTATATTATCAATCTCTATTTTCTATAGTTTGGTTTGTAAGGGTTAGTTATGTTTTTACGAGTCGATCACGGATTGACATCAGTTAGAGCACCATTGAAGACCAGGGAGTACCGGACAGTCAGCTGTTTCATCCCAGTTTGGGAATCATCGGCAGTACGCACCCACCACCAGGGTTAGAACCTAGGACCTTCCGGTTACAAGGTAAGCTCGTATGCCACTCAACCACTGGGACCCGATTCAATAACTCATGAATTCTAACTTCTACCAATTCGTGATTTAGCGCGACCCCAACCAATGTCATCGGTGGGATATCCATCCTCACACGCAACTGGATGGACCTCACTGGTCACGACTTCTCACTAGAACTCCAGGAAACTCCATCCTGTAGCAAGTCACTAGCGAGCATCAGATTAATTTTCTATAGTTTGGTTTGTAAGGGTTAGTTATGTTTTTACGAGTCGATCACGGATTGACATCAGTTAGAGCACCATTGAAAACCAGGGAGTACTGGACAGCTGTCTCTATACTAAAATACCCATTCAAATGGCCATGAATGCACTAACAGAGAAACTAAAAGAAGATATAATGGCCAAAAAGACAGAACACAGTTATCCGTAGAAGAGATAATAAAAGGGGTGGAATTCTGTCTGACAACAAAATATTTCACATTCGAAGGGAAAATATACGAACAAAATGAAGGAGGAGTAGCCATGGGATCGCCTATCTCACTAATAATAGCTGACAACATATTCATGAATTATTGGGAAGAAAATGCACTTAAACCATCCAGGTCATCACTAAAATGTTGGCGGAGATATGTAGACGACACACTAGTAATAGTGAAAAAAAAACGATATCGAGAAACTCTTCTCACACATAAACAGCCATGTCGACTCAATAAAATTCACAAAGGAAATAGAGAATGAAATTGGGGAACTGCAAAATACAAAGAGTAACAGATGGTAGCATAAAAACGACGATATATAGAAAAACTACACACTCTGGAAGATTCCTTGATTATCACTCACCTCATCCAATGACAGTAAAACGAGGATTAATACAAGGTCTTGCAGATTGAATACGCAGACTTACAACAACACCAGAGAGAGGACCAGCGTAAAGAAATAAACGTCCTAATCAAAATGCTACTCGGAAACAACCACCCAAAAGAATTTATAAAAGATAATATACAAAAGAGAAAAAAGAGGATAAAACCGGAGAATAACAAGATGGAAGAATGCAAACAAACAGTCACAATACCATACAAAAATGGTACATCAGAGGCAATTCGAAGAAACCTCAAAAATACTGGAATTCGCACGACGTTCAAACCAACGAATCTAATTACAAAATAAAATAAATCAGCTGAAAGATCCCATAAAAATGATGGATTAAAACAATTTGATTTACAAAATATCTTGTGTTGAGTGTCCGATCAAATATGTGGGCCAAACGTCGTCCGGATCACTCAAAATAAGAGTGAATGAACATAAACGCCTAACCAAAGGTCAACCAACAGGAACACAAGCTTACAAGAATTTAGAGAAAAAATTATCGATAGCCGCACATGCAGCATGGGACAAAAACCACAATATCGATTGGGACAATGTGTGTATTCTAAAAACTAACACGAACAAATGGAAAGAAAGACTTATAACAGAATTGATATTCATTAAAGTCACACCGGATACATGTAACAAGGGTGACTCAGCAGTACAAATGTCAACAACCTGGAATATAATTCTGAATACAAAAAACATCAATGAGCAAAAAAATAATGAACTATATATATGAGTACAAATCATAAATGTGTGAACAAAACAATTCCAACGGTGGTGTGAACTCGGGCAGTAATTTTATTTTTATTTTTTTATTTTGATTTACAGCTTGATTCCATACCGTATTTTCAGTACAAGTGTGGAATTTTCAGCATGGATATCGGTAGCCCAAATTCAGGCCGACCATAGATATCGGGTGTGCGCCGGCAGGGGATCGAACCCCGGACCATGTGCATGGTCGGCGAGAGTCCTAACCACTGTGCCACCGACGCACATGGATTCGGTCGATTTCAGGTTTTGATCACGAATTGACTTCAGTTAGAGAATCATTGGAAACCAGGGAAATACAGGATAGTTGTTTCCTCCTAGTTTGGGACTCTTCATCGGTGTACACACCTACAACTCCACTGAGGATTGATCGCATCCGGAACCTTCAGATAACGAGATTACGATCTTGTTGACCATTCAGCTACCTACTAGGTAGGTTATATTGGTTGGTTGTCGTAAATTGATGAGTCATTAGATTCCGTCTCATTGGCTGAATGGTTAATGCGCTCGCCTCGTAATCTGAAGGTTCTGGGGCCATGTTAAAGTATAGGCATCCAGGAGTATGAAAACACTGATGACCTTGAATGCATACTAGTCGTTGGATAACAGGACCTACCATTATTATTATAGAGACACTATGAACACTATTCACGAATAGCCGTGCAAATTTCATCCGAATCTAGTTTCTAAGTACTGTTTAGATAATGGGTGTTTAGAAGCAACTGATGGAAATGTATTGAGGTGCACACAGATGTAAGAAACGAAATATTAAGTTACACACCCAATTCATTCTTTCCTAGGAACTTTGTTTTCTAAATCAAAACTGCCGTTAACAAATATACTTTTTATCCGCCATTACTGGATATTACAAACTGGGTTCCATTCATTATCGAGTGAACCATTCCTATGATTTTGTCAACCCCCTTACTGAGACCTATACTAATTCAGTCGAGGGCTTCTGGGGAACAGCTTGTCTTCAATCATCTCAATGAATACATGAACAGATACTGATTTAACTTAAAAATTGGCACTGCTCATTATAATTAGGAAATATTTTTGAGTCATGTCAGGGAAAAATATCCTGTTTAATGCATTTTATCACTAGTCTCTATATTTCTCTCGTAAATAAGCGTCATTCTGAAGTGAAAACTACTGGTTCTCGTGATTGTCCGCCTCAAGGTCACTCGTGCGTTTGCATTTTAGCGATCGCTGTGGTTTAACTTTGCCGGCTTAGATTTCAATTTCCAGTTTAGTCGAGGATGCGTACTGATGAGGAGTCTCAGACTAGGATGAAACCACTCTCCAGTCCTTTTTTGTTTTTAATGGTTCCCTAACTGATCGTGATTAAAGCTTGAATGGAATTTATTGTCTTATAGTCATATCAGAGTTTCCACAATACTTCCTATCTTGCTTAATATATTCTCTTCATTCCTTTCTGTTTTACCATGTAACTGGGATAGGTGTTGCGTCATTTCTATTGCATGTATTGATTGGCCTATCTCTCCCTCTTTTCTTTACCAAATTATTATACTTTTTATTACTTCTGTAACGACAGAAGACAAGGGCCAGGCAACAGATCCTTTGTTGAGAAAATCAACAGATATTTATACATTTTCATATACATTATTATTCGTTATTGTCAGCAGAGAGGTAACGTCTTCTGATCGGTTGTTTTCCTGCTGAAGGTTATTCTGTCATCTCTTTGTTGCCATTTCTTAGACAGTCCGTAGATGTATCTGCTAATCGTATCCGCTCACGCTAATACTGCTGCCTCTTCACTCTGGAGGAGAAAGGGGGAGGAGTTGGGAAAACTCGAATACCCCTACAACTGTACATCCTGACATGCTTTGTGTGGCGGTGGTCCATAGGTCTTTATACAGACACAACTCCAAACAGGCAGTGCGTGACTACCACCTCCTCCTAAGCCTCTGAGGACATCACTTGATGAAGCAATTCAAGAAAACAATTCACGTAATAATAAGCGAAACGCTGAAATGCTCGAAATATTACCAATAACAAAACTCATCACTGTGTGCGCAATCTACTGAAATATTTATTTTATTGTTCCCTTGGGTTCCTAGTGGAATATAGGGCTTCAACTGCACGTCTTCACTTGCTTCTGTCTTCTGCTGTACTTTTCACCTGCATCCATGTTATTCCATATTGTTTCAACTCCTCTTCACATGATCTCCTCCATGTCACCCTTGGACGTCCCACTCGCCGCTTCCCTTTCGGGTTCCACTCAAGGACCTGACGCGCGATGTCACCCAGCGGTCTCCTCAGCGAGTGTTCGATCCATCTCCACTTTCTCCTGAATATTTGTTTGGCGATTGGTTCTTGTTTTGTTTCTTCCCATAGTTTCTTGTTGGTGATTCTTTCCGACCATTTAATCTTCAGTATAGAGCGAAGACAGTTAGTTGTTGATAAAGGTCTGCAACAGGCTGTTGGAAATATTCTTTGTGACACGCCAAGTTTCTGATCCATCCGTATAGAAGAACTGACTGACTTGACGTTTGTATTGAAAATCCGAATTTTGTTGTTGATGCTGAGTGACGAAGATTTCCAGATTGGTTTCAGGTTGATGAATGTGTTTCTTGCCTTCCCGATTCTCGATTTGACATCTTCGTCCGTCCCCCCTGTAATTGAAACAATGCCCCCTAGATAAGTGAATGAAGTAACCTCTTCCAAATGCCTCCCGTTGATGGTGATTGGCGGTGGATGTTGCTGTTGTTGTTGGTTGGTTGGTTATTTTCATAACCTCCATCTTTTCTGTGTTCACCTGGAGTCCTGTCTTTGCTGCAATGCTTCTTCGACCAGTTTGTCGGTTTTTGCTTGTAAGTCTTTGATTTTGTGTGACATCAAAAATAAGTCATCCGCGAAATCCAGGTCTTCTAGGTTCTTCACGTCGGTCCAGGATATCCCTGTCTTCTTGTTTCCCACTGAAGAAATATAATTATACTTTATTTAATAGTCTTAATTATTCTTATTCTTAAATCCCTTGTCACTTCGTTTATTTTAATTGGTCTTCTATAATCAGACTTTTCAAAATTGTATTGCCCAAATACATCACATTTTTCCGATCAATTTTGTCTCCTAACAACGTCACCGAAAAGTACTCAAATTAAAACTTGATTTAAGCATAAAATTTAATTATTAACAGTAAAACACCTACTTGCATGACCATATTCTGAAGTGTATCACAACCAGTGTTGCCAGATGATCCTGTGGTATTTCGTTCAGAGACACTGAGTTGATTCCCCCCGCCTTCATGATCTAACCTTTCATGCATATCCTCTTGAAATCGTTGTAAAAATGCATCCAACTCGAATAGATCATTTAAAAGAGCTTTACGTCCATCAGTTGAGTCCAGTAGGTAACGAGCAGATCCACCAGAAGCAATTGTTGGTTTGGCTTGTATTTCAGAAGATATACTACTGCTGACAGCATTGCCAGAATCAGTTAGGCCTGATGGAGTCATCGGTGGAGTGTTTTCGGTTTCAATTTCAATACTTTCGATAACATCATAATCGATAGGACCAAAATCAATTCCTTCAGTTTCATCCCAAACTATCTACATCAACCAACAGAGAGAGAGAGAAAAGTTAAAGTTAATCAGCTTCTTACTATCTGCATCATATTAGCTAGCTGAACTTCAAATTCCATTTTGAGTTAGAAAATGATAAGAGTGAGCTAGTAAGTGAATGCATTGCGAACACAATATTCAGCGACAAGGAATTTATTATCAAGCTGGAGTTCCTCAGGGTGCTGTTCTTTCTCCGTTTCTCTTTTCCTTCTTCTTACATGATTTACCTCTCTCAGGTGAAATCAACTTCGTCAAATATGCAGATGACCTGTCTGTATCGTTTCCCATTAAGTCTCAGTCAGACTGTCTCAAATTAAATAGCTTCCTGTCGGACATCAGTGAGTAGTCCAAACTAAATGGTCTCATGCTGAATCCCTCAAAATGCCAGACTATTGACTTCTCCCTTAGGCATAAACGAGATCTACAAACACTAGTAAGTTCTCATGAAGACTGTTGCATTGAGGGGACTAAAATTGAAACTAAGTCTAATGCTAAATACCTCGGTCTAGTTCTATCCTCCGACCTTACTTGGACATCTCATATCCTAATGATTTCTAAGAAAGTGTTCTGTCTTACCTACTACATTAAGAAACTTAGACAATCTGGAATCACCAACTCTACTTTCACAATTTGTCAACTCTTGTATCTTACCTATTCTACTTTACTGCTCCCCGTTAGTCTTTCCTGGTCTACTGAAAAAGGACTATGCCATCCTGAGAAGGATGTTGAAGGTAGTCAGTAGAACTAGTGGTGTAAAACTCAGTCAGCTCGTCACTACTTTAGTTGATAGGCATCTGAATACATGCGAAAAATGGTCAAAAACCATACTCTCCGACCCCAACACCCCCTCTATTCCCAACTCTCGCCTTGTATCTCATCAAGTAAAACCAGAAATCAGTATAAAATAATCTATGCTCGTACAACCAAGTATAGGAACTCAACGATACCATACTTGGTCCGTGTTCTAAGCGACAGAGACAATGTTAAGCGTGAAACTTATGACTTGCTCTGTTATTAACAACATAATTTTAGGCTCTTTTATTTCTCTCTTATTTTGTATTCTTTAGTGAACTCCTTCTTAAACATACTTAGCTACCTAAAATATTAACATTGGCTTCCTTTTTTGTACTTTACTATATTCCTTCTTTTGTGTATCCACTGGTTCCGACTCTATTAGCACTATGAGTATTACAAAATTGTCCTGTCATTAACCATCATGTAATTATTAGTTTTGTGGCTGTTTTTTCTTATTTTCCATACTTTTCGGCAATATTAAACTGACAATCATTGGTTGTGAACGCCATAGTCACCACCTTAAAAAATTTTATATTATTCAGGATTACTCACACTACCACTGCAAACACTGCATTAGACTTTGGTAGACTTTTGTACTTTTTCGCATTTATAATTATTTTGTGTTTATCCTGTTTTTTTTATTTTTATTTTGCTGTTGGTGTCTTCAGATTTTTGTTTGTTTGTTTAATACTTATTTTAAATGTCTGTAAAATTAGATGCAAATATTGTAGATAAGTGCTGAAAATTCCACACTGTACCACTAGTACTGTTTCTGGAATAAAGCAAATTATTATTATTATTACAATCGTATATATATTATATATATATATATGGTTTTTTTAAGAAATTATATCCGGTGAGGGAATTCATGACTTTAAGCCAGACCTTTGTGTACAAAAGAAGTATGTACAATCCCTACTTCTGCCTTGGCCGTAGAGGGATAGACATTTATTTATTTATTTTGTTTATTTAGTTATTCTATGTACTTTTCCCTTATTACTACGATTATTATTACTATTATTATCATTATTATTTTTTTTTTAATAATAATAATGGCTTTATTCCAAACAGTATTTGTGGTACAGGTATGGAATTTTCGGCGTTCATTACAATATTGCATCTAATTATCTCATAAATTTTATAAGGATTTAAAAATATAAAGCAACAACAACAAAAAGAAAAAAGAGAAATAAAAGAAATAAAAAAAGAACAGCATTGCATTCACATATTTAAACAATGCACCACAGGATATGATATATAAAATTAGTCTGTAATAGAATATATGAGCAACAATATAATAGTAACAAAGAAAGGAGAACAAAAGCTAATGGGAACTATTTGTTAGAGTGCCGCAGTAAGTTGATCGTGTCATGCCTAACAGTTTTCTCATCACATAACAGCTGTGCCAGATAAGGTATTGTGGAGTTTTTTATACTTGGTAGTCCTGGCATATAGCTTCCTATAGTTGCTTCTAGTTCTACAAGATGAAATGCAAGGAGAGAGCTGCGTATAGAGAGGGTGTTCGGGGTCTGACAATATAGAATTCGCTAGTTTCTTACATAACATTATATGTCTATCCACCACGGTGTTAACCAGTTGGTTTGACGAAATCCCACTTCCCCTACCAACAGCTTTTAGTGCCCTATGCAGCGAAGCAGTCTTTCTTAAGTAGTCCAGGGAAGATTAATGGGGAGCAGTAAAGAGGGATGGGTAGAATACAGGAATTGACAAATTGAGAAAGCAAAGACGGCTTTATACCAGACTGTCTAAACTTCCTAACGTAGAACGTTAAGCGAAACATCTTTCTAGTCACTAGCAAGGTGTGAGAGGACCAGGAAAGATCGGAGGAAATACTCAGTCCAAGGTACTTGACATTAGATGTAGTTTCAACCTCTATGCCGTCAATGATAGTGGGACCATGTGAGCTAGCTAGTTGTTGTAGGTCACTTTTTCGTCTGAAAGTAAAATTTACTACCTGACATTTAGACGGATACAGCTTAAGACCGTTTGAAGAGGACCACTGACTAATTTCCGAGAGAAAGTTATTTAATATGGAACAGTCTGACTGAGAGTTGACAGGCATGGAGACAGAGAGGTCATCAGCATACTTGACAAAATTTGATATATCAGAATGGGGCAATATATATTATTATATATATATTATTACTATTCTCACTCTGAATCTTTTTCACTTGACCCACTTGTCATTCTAAACCCAAAATTATTCACTTTTAAATTTTTTATTTTTACAATATTTAATTCCATCTTATCAAATTTATTCAAATGTTATGTAACGTTCTTATATTCGCCTACTAATCCAATAATTATGCACCCCCTCACAACAACATCTATACATCCATCCATCTCATGTATTATTCTATATATGACATAAACTGTTTTGCAACTTAACATTAAACTATGATTATAATCACAAATATTTTAATTGCGTTTCATACCACTATTATTATTTCATGTACTCAAACCTTTGACCTAATCCCCCCTACCGGATATAATTTCTTTAAAAAAAACCATATATATATACTATTATACAGCTTGATAATAAATTCGTTGTTGAAAAGAGTCTCTTCGCTGAATATTGTATTCTTAATGCTACAATGGGAATTATTAAATTATTAAAATTCACAAAGCAGGATATCCTGTCAGGCCAATAGTTGACTTTAGGAACACCCCCACTTAAGAGTTACTTAAATATTTACAACAAGTATTATGCCGCATTAGAGATAGGTCAAATTCTAGGCTAACTAACTGTTATGTAATGAAACCGAAGCTGGAGGAAATTCAATTAGAAAAAGATAGAAAAAAAGATAAGTTTTCATATAACCACTTTGTACACTGATAACCCAATCAATACAGTTAGTTCTCCAAGAAGTTAGGAATGAACTGGACATTGATCCTGAACTTTAAAAAAGGACCCAGTTCTCGGTTGATGAAATAATAACATTAAGTGTTCAGTTATGTCTAACCTCCACTGTATTCAAATTTCAAAATAAAATATACAATAAAACGAATGGGATGGCAATGGGATCACCAATATCCCCAATAGTAGCAGACATATTTATGGATAGTTGGGAACATAAGGCTCTTAGAACGTCTAATCCTCTTCCTAGGTTATGGTGGTGATATGTGGATGACACATTCACGGTGTTGAAATCTGAACATATCCTGCAGTGTATTGCACTTATAAACTCAATAGTAGACGGAATTCAATTCATTACGGGTGAATTTTGTTTTGATAAAGTCTCACAGTGTTATACAGTAATGTTTACTGATGACTTTTCGAGTACAATTTATTGCTCATAATCCTATCAAGGTGATCACATGACTTCCTAAGTTCATTTATATAGTTCCATTGTTTTTCACTTGATTTGATTGGTAATAATATTTTCCATATTTCGGGTATGAGTGATGAATCATTTCTATTGCATGTGTTGGGTGTAGATTCGATGAACAAGGATTACCGAAGATAGGACTAGACACATTACACTAGTTACTGACTAGTGTGCAATCAAAAAATATCCAATACAGTCCTACAGGAGGTCAGTCGCGAGCCTGAATAGCTCAGTGGTAACGTCTCTGACTGCAGCACTGGGTGACGCGGGTTCGAATCTCAGAAGAGACATCAGTTCCTTCAAGGTTGCAGATATGCCTTGCCGATGAGTGCCAACTAGCACGAAACCTAGGTCCAAGGCTTCCTGCCGATTGCCTCCAACCATCTAATACCAACAATTCACAGTGCACCGTAATGGCGAGCCACCTAGCATGGTGGCCACATTGCAAACATGACTGATAGAATTCAGTCTGCACCGAAGATAGGACTAGACACATTACACTAGTTACTGACTAGTGTGCGATCAAAAAAATTACTGAATCCTTGTGTGATTACCTTGATATGATTATGAGCAGCAATAAATTGTGCTCGAAACGTCATCAGTAAACATTACTGTATACCACTGTGAGACTTTATCAAAACAAAATTTATCCATAATGGAATTACACTCTACCACAGTGCACAAGTTTTATTCTTATATCAAGGAATTCAATTCACTTCTGAGTTAGAAAATGAACAGGGTGAGTTGGCCATGCTTGACTGTAGAATAGAACGAAAACAAGGTGGTGGGTGGTTAGGTATCAGCATTTATATTGAAGTGACACACTCTAATAAATACTCAGACTTTAATTCATCCCATCCAGAATCAGTAAGAATGGGTTTAATTACATGTCAGTGTAATCGGGTCAAGAGCCTAACCAGAAAGCCAGACGATTTAAAAAATGAAATCAAACAAATAAAGGAAGTGTAGCGGTAGGTAATTCCCCAGAATTATTGGCTACAGCATTCATCAGTGAACATTGGATTCTCACTGTTTTAGTCGATTAGTTTAGCTGAAGGCTTCCGGTCAAACATCCACGTCATTTGGTACGCTGTCGTGTTACGTTCGTTCGTGTACGATCCCTAGCTAGTTAAGCAATCATCTCGCACTCAGATTTGGTCCCGAAATACAATTCGTAAATTTGGACAATACTGGGTATTAGATCTCACGTCAGTACACTTCATACTATCCGTGAACGTCAACACCCTTAGGCTCTAAAGAAGTATTACTAGTGAATAACTACCCAGCAGAATTTATTCAAAAATATATGAAGAACCATAGAAAAACTAGGATTAGCAATAAAAATGACGAAAATAATAATATAGAGTTCAAAGCCTTTGTAGTACTGCCGTATAAAGAAGGAACTTCAGAGGCCTTACGTAGGATTCTCAATGAGGCTGAAATTAGGGCGGTATTTAAACCAACCAACTCTCTGAGATAGACTTTGTCGGCTTAAGGACCCAATAGATCTAATTAAGAAAAATAATATAATTTATCAAATACCATGTAATGACTGTGAGGTCAACTATATAGGTCAAACTAGTAGATCGGGGTCAATTAACTTATTGGAACATAGAAATCCAACTACACGTAGAATGATTGACCCTTCTTAGTTCAGTAATCTAAAAGACAACTCGGTCGTTGAAGTACACATTCACTTGCATGTAATCACACAACAGCGTGAGGTAGGGTAAAAGTATTAGAAAGTAATATTAGTTAGATGAAGAAAGGGGATTTTGTTCATCAAGTCAATACCAAACACGTGCAACCCAAATGACATAACACCTATACTTGATATAAGGAAAATTGCAATAAACAAATGGGAGAGAAACACACATGCTTCGGTGGCGTAGCGGTTAGGACGCTCGCCGACCATGCACATATATATTTATACATTTAAAACGACTAGTTTCCTTTATGAATTTAGACAAAGCAATAAGAAGACATAATTTTTCTGAATCGTTTAATCATCCCGTTCCCTATGCATCTTATTTAAGGGATTTATTACTTCTATGTACTAGCAATGTTAGGTTTACATTTGTAGACGATTATTTCCGTCAGGTTGATTGCGTTGCTATGAGAAGTCCGTTAAGGCTCCTTTTAGCAGATATCTATATGTCGTACATTGAGAATTTATCGGAGGATTTAATCGAAAATGTGCCACTTTATAGAAGGTATGTAGATGATATTGTAATCATCAGTGATAAGTCTTGTTCTGCCACCTCAATTTTGAATTGAATAAATGAAGTTCAGAATAGCATATCACTTACATCTGTAGAAGAGGAAGATAATTGTTTATCTTTCCTAGACATATTGCTTAGTCGACGGACGGCTTGATGGGGCAATCAAATGATCTATTCAAAGAAAACCTACCTGGACAGGACAGTATCTTAATTACCACAGTTTCTGCCTGCTCTGTTCGGTACAAAAGAGCCTTAGTGAGCTAGGTGCCTCTTGAGTAGAATCCAACGAATATGCACTGAAGACACACTTGATGAAGAAGAAAGGAAGTTGACACAAACTCTGGTTGATAACAATTATCCAGACAAGTTCATCAGGAGATATAAAGTAGTCAGTGGAACACCAAGACCTACTCTACAACTCGCCCCTAAGAAAGACGTGTATATCAAGCTACCCTATATGGGGCATCATAGCAGGCAGCTTGATAACTAGACAAAGATTGAACGCTGCTGTTAAAAAACGAATTTTTAATGCAGCTAATATCATAATAATTGAGAATGTGAAGCCAATATATCCATCCATCTAAGCCCTTCGAACATGCGAAAAATGATGTCACATCCCACTGTATTTACCAATTTGAATGTACGTGTGGAGACACATACATAGAGAGGACTCATCGATCTCTGCAAGTAAGGGCTGCCTTCAGAGCATATTCCTAAATGGCTCCAGAAGTTAATAGAATCCCCAGAACCTATTAATGGTGAGAACAGGAGACCTAGATCCTCTATTGCGAAACATATTATAGAGACAGGACATAAAATTAATGTTTACACATCTTTTAAACCTATCTATAAAACGTGTTTGGGGCGTATCCTAAAATTTGTAGAAGCCCTAGCTGGCAATTAGGAAGTTTAAACCACCTTTATGCGTTCAAAGCAACAATTCGTCATCACACTAAACCACCTTCCTTGGTAAACTTTGTTTTGATACCAGCCAGGGTAGATGTACTATTACCTCTGTTATTTGGTTTAGTGATCTTCATTGTTATTTTGACCTTCAATATGTCCTTTTAACTTGACCTAAGTAGTTTATTTTCTCACCTCTTAACTCTTTATTAATTTCATATATGTATTCCTATGACAAGTCCGTGTGTGCTGATCAGACTGTTCGAAATGTGTTGCGCAAATACATACAATACACGATTCAGACAAACTACGTCTTCTTATTGCTTTGTCTGTATATATATATTGAATTTTAACTTTATAATTTCGTGATATAGTGTTAGAGCCAACCAGTGCCATCGACGATCATCCACTTCACCCTGACATTGTGTACTCCATTGGCCCCGATTCGTCATAATAAGTTTAAGATCCGTGCCCCCTCCCCTCCACACAGTAGTCGACAATGAGCTGGAGATCCATATACAGATTATAGTACGAGGTAGTTGAGTTCTAGTAGCTAAGTAACCTAGTTTTACAATTTTACTGGTCTGGAAGTTCTACTAAGTGCAGACAGGAAACCTCATAAAGCCATTCCCTATTTGAAGTAGAAAAGTAGTACTGTCTTAGTAAATCAGTCAGGTATGTTAGAGGCTTAAAAAATTCGAATTATGAAATAATAGAGAAGATTTGTATCTCAGGTGGAGATTTGCAATTAATAAGTTGCGAAGTTTAGTAAAGTCGGATTATATAATATACATTTATATATATATATGCTGACTAGCGACTGTTTTATACAGAAAGTCAACTGGAGTTCTAGTGAGAAGCCGTAACCGACGGAGTCCACCAAGTCAGGTAAGAGAACAGTTACTCGCTTATGGCATTGGCTGGCGGTCGCGTTATGTATAGGAGTTGAAATTCATGGGCCATTGGACCAGGTCCCATTGGATGAGTGACCTACGAGCTTGCTTTGCAACCGGAAGCTTCTGGATCCGAACCCCTGTGGGTGATTACTGTGAAGAGTCCCAAACTAGGACGAAACAACTGCCCAGTACACCCTGGTTTTCCAATGGTTCTCCAACTGATGTCAGCTAGTGACCAAACCATACGTTTCTCTCCAAAAGAAAACTTAATACTACGAAAAATGGAGTAGAATGAACTAGATAAAAAATAAATAAATAAATAAACTTACTTCATTTGGTTCCAAGGAAGCATCTTCCGCTACAAGATCAGTTTTCTCCATTTCTATTGATGATTGTTTTAGTTTTTCTCTTTCTTGTTTTAATAAAAGAGGTATAAAATCATCGCTTTCTTTGACACATTCAGGTGCATAACCATTTTTCCATGTGAAAACTAGAACATGGCCTGAATCAATTAGCAGCTGAAGAGTTGGACAACATTCAAACACTTTTTCAGGTTCATTATCATTCTGAAAACTACATAAAATAAAATAAATAGAATACAATATCATTCAGCATATGATCAGGGTAAGTGATACAGTCAGACACAATTTTAAAAAATACAAGAAAAAACGATCCTAATTTTCTTTAAAATGGGTTAAGAATCACAATTACACAAAAAGAAAATAGAAAAGTTCTTAACTCTTTTCTGCTTGATATAAGGATAAAACTTGGACACTGTGGTGGTAGAGTATAACTTCATTATGGATAAAATTTTATTTTGATAAAATCACACAGTGGTGTTATACAGTAATATTTACTGATGACAACGTTTCGAGAACATAACTTTCTTGTTCGTTTATATACATGAGTAAAAATTGATTAGACATATGAACAAAATCAATATGAGAAATGCGTGAAACAGAAAGGAAGATAAAGTACATTCGGAAATGATATTAGTGTTATCAATAAAATACAATAAGATGGGAAATAAGATGTTTCTATAGTCAAAATAAGTAACTTGTCAGAATGTTATAATCTCTGTCAGTTTTCGACATAGAACTTTGCACATATGTGCAGCAGTTCAAGCCACCACACTCCATGTAGCACACAAAGCAAGAGAAGAAAGTAGGAGAAATGCATAATATAGACAGTAAACAGAGGTGTGAGACAAAGGAATAGTAATAACGAAGAACAAAACAGCTTAATTGGAAATCATAAGTCACAAAGAGTGGTTGCATCTGCGCCATTGAGCCATGTCACCAATTGTTTCCAACCATTGGTTTTTACCGTCCCGAGGACCCCAACCAGGAAGTCTACACCTTCCTACGTGGCCTAGACTAACTGTTGTGGATTTCATTGGCTGGTGCCATGTTTTCGTTTGACCGCCGCTAGCTCTTTTCCAGCTGGACCCTATATCAGCTAACATTGCCCGTCGAGGAAAGCGATGGCTAGGTATGGGTAACACATGTCCTAACCATCTCAGTCAATATAATTTCACAGCTTCGTCGACTGATTTCCCCTCCTTACCTAGCCACTCAACGCCTAACCTCAATATTGCTCTCCTTATTATACTACTTCACGCAGGAGATAGAACGCAGACACCTATGATCAAAGACAGCTAGCTACCCTTTTCATGTCTTTCACTCTCAATGGCCAGGTCTCACAGCCATAAAGGAGGACGGAGCGAACTGCTGAGCAGTACACACGCCCTTTGGTCGGTAGTCGGATATCACGTCTACGCCACAGACGGCGTAAACTGGCATATGCGAAACTAGCCCTTTGTATCCGTGCTGAGATTTCGTCAGCGATCAATGTATGTGAATTGAAATAGAATTTTAAGATTATTTATTATCCTCCTCTGATTTGACTGGTAATAATATCTTCCATATCTCTGGTATTTGCGTTGAGTCACTTCTATTCTATGTGTTGGGTGGAGACTCGATGAACCAGGATTCAGTAACCAATGTCTTTCTACCCTTACCTATATTACTTTTAAGAATTTTAACCCTATCCCACCCTATTGTGTGTTAATGCATGCAGTGCGACTGCTGAGTTTTTTTTCTGAATTACTTATCTTTGTGGGATCGATCATTCTAACCTTAGCTATATTCTTATGTTCTGATAATCTCACTACCTCTGATCTACTAGTTTGACTATGTAGTTGACTTAACTCACAGTCAACGTGCCTTTTACATTATATTTTGTTTAAATGGGTCCTTTAGCTTACAGAGCTTGTCTCTGAGTGAGTTTGTAGGTCTTAATGCCACTACCCTAATTCCTGCTTTATTAAGAATCCTTCATGGGGAGGGTCTCACATGTCACCTCCTTATATGGCAAAACTACTGTAGATGCCTTATATTCTTTCTTATTTATGTTATCATTATTAGTCTCACTATCATTTTTATTTTGTTTTTAACCTTTTTTTGATCTTTTCTGCTTGACTGTCTGAGTTTCAACATCGGTCGGTCGGTCGTTTTTCGACATAGAACTTTGCACATATGTGCGGTAGTTCAAGTCGCCACACTCCATGTAGTACACAAACGTCAACAAAAGAAAAATTTTCAAAAGAATACTCTTTTCCATAACTTCATCATCAGGCTCTACAGTTATATGTAGACATTATAGTGAATGAATGAATTAGTTTTATGAACAACATTGATACTGTTTAAATAACATCGAATCAATAATATTGATAGATTACAGCTCAATAGCATCAACATAAAATAAGCTGAATGTCAGGAAAATTAAGAAAGATAATATTACAAATTCATGAATTTATAGTCTCTACTGAAGGCCAGCCAGGGCAGTAGTAGTGGCTGACTGGACTTGCTTCTTTTGAACACAGAGCACTGGTTGTTTGAAGCGAATTGCAATAGCCTCTGCTGTTTGCAGCATGCGGTGCTTCGATGATTTTGGCAATTTATTAGGCACCCGGTAGATTATAGAGAAGGATTCTTCAATGCTGGCTGGCTTTGTGGCCGGTTTGCACCAGATGGTTCAATATCGAACTGTTAATGGTTTTCACTACACCTTTACTGAGCCATGCTGGGAGATGTTCTCGAGCACGAAAAATTCAAAAGAACTATTTTGAACAGAAACGTGTTGAAGAAAGAATAGTAACATGGAAAATGTCGGAATTTAAGAGACACAGGAGATCACAAAGAGTGAATCCACTTGCGCTAATGACAAGGATTTTGATCAATAACCCCAACATTCTTTAGCCATTGGTTCTTAGTACCCCGTGGCTTAAACTAACTATCGACTACTTCATGGACTAATGGGAGGCTTTGGTTCAACTACCCTTAACTCTTTAAAGCTTACTAAAATTGGAACAGAAAGACCAGACTGCTATGCCTTATTCTCATACATTAGAAGTTTTGAATTATGCATAAAACCTCTTGTTGGTTATATTCAAATAGATAAAAAGTATTAAATATGACACTATTGTTGGGAAAATATACATCAGCAATTTTCTTCACATTTACTGATAAACCACATATTACTAAACAAATTTATGACAAAACAAGTTCTAACAAAATGAAATAGGATTATTCACAGATAGCTAGAATCTTATGCGGAAATCTACTAATGTCATGCAAGAGCTTACGGAGACATTTTGCTGGGTGCAACTTTATTTCATTCCAACCTCCAAAAAACTGGCTTGTTAGCCGGAAAAAGAACCACTGTTATTCACAATTTCGCTATTAATGTGATATGATAATTTAGTCCTTAGCATTGTAACAGTTGTGGAGAGAATGATTAGTCTCAAAGCCTAGGCAACAGTACACGCAAATTTACTCTTCCTTACAAACTTCAGTACCCTCTGAGGTAAAAAGAATATTTGAACTGACAGTAACAATGAATACTTTTCCAATGAAGTCAAATTTGTTTTAGTTCCTTTAAGTTTCCTAGTGGAACATATGGCTTTAAGCTAGAGACTTGAAGTTTCCGTAGCAGTGTTTACTTTTACGAGGTGGTGTTGCTAGCCTCATGGCCAATCTTTCCTCTTTGCCAGTCTTATTACCGGCTTAACGAGGTAAAGGAGCACGTCTGTGGCCGGGGATCGAACCCCAGACCACTCGAGTAGTTGGCGAGCATTCCACCGCTGTGCCACCGATGCCGATAGCCATATGACTAAACTAAAAAAATTGATCCATTAGACGATTCAGGCACAGAAACAATTATATTTTGTTCACGAAGCAGGCACAACATTCGGTCGGTCGGTTTTCGACATAGAACTTTGCACATATGTGCGGCAGTTTAAGCCACCACATTCTATGTAGCACACAAAGCAAGAGAAGAAAGTAGGAGAAATGCATAATATAGACAGTAAACAGAGGTGTGAGACAAAGGAATAGTAATAACGAAGAACAAAACAGCTTAATTGGAAATCATAAGTCACAAAGAGTGGTTGCATCTGCGCCATTGAGCCATGTCACCAATTGTTTCCAACCATTGGTTTTTACCGTCCCGAGGACCCCAACCAGGAAGTCTACACCTTCCTACGTGGCCTAGACTAACTGTTGTGGATTTCATTGGCTGGTGCCATGTTTTCGTTTGACCGCCGCTAGCTCTTTTCCAGCTGGACCCTATATCAGCTAACATTGCCCGTCGAGGAAAGCGATGGCTAGGTATGGGTAACACATGTCCTAACCATCTCAGTCAATATAATTTCACAGCTTCGTCGACTGATTTCCCCTCCTTACCTAGCCACTCAACGCCTAACCTCAATATTGCTCTCCTTATTATACTACTTCACGCAGGAGATAGAACGCAGACACCTATGATCAAAGACAGCTAGCTACCCTTTTCATGTCTTTCACTCTCAATGGCCAGGTCTCACAGCCATAAAGGAGGACGGAGCGAACTGCTGAGCAGTACACACGCCCTTTGGTCGGTAGTCGGATATCACGTCTACGCCACAGACGGCGTAAACTGGCATATGCGAAACTACCCCTTTGTATCCGTGCTGAGATTTCGTCAGCGATCAATGTATGTGAATTGAAATAGAATTTTAAGATTATTTATTATCCTCCTCTGATTTGACTGGTAATAATATCTTCCATATCTCTGGTATTTGCATTGAGTCACTTCTATTGCATGTGTTGGGTGTAGACTCGATGAACCAGGATTCAGTAATCAATCTCTCTCTCCACCTACCTATATTACTTTTTAGAATTTTGACTCTGTCCCACCCTATTGTGTGGTTGTGTGTTAATGCATGCAGTGCAATTGCTGAGTTTTTTTTCTAAATTACTTATCTTCGTGGGATCAATCATTCTAACCTTAGCTAAATTCTTATGTTCTGATAATCTCACTACTCCTGATCTACTAGTTTGACCTATGTAGTTGACTTAACTCACAGTCATTGCAAGGTATTTTGTAAATTATATTATTTTGTTTAATTGGGTCCTTTAGCTTACAGAGCTTGTCTCTGAGTGAGTTTGTAGGTTTTAATGCCACTACCCTAATTCCTGCTTTATTAAGAATCCTACGTGGGGAGGGTCTCAGATGTCCCCTCCTTATATGGTAAAACTACTGTAGATGCCTTATATTCTTTCTTATTTATGTTATCATTATTAGTCTCACTATCATTTTTATTTTGTTTTTAACCTTTTTTGATCTTTTCTGCTTGACTGTCTGAGTTTCAACATAAAACTTTACAAAGAACTGCAGCAGTTTACGCTACCACACACCAGGTAGTACACAAACGTCAACAAAAGAAAATTTTTCAAAAGAATGGATACCGAACAAAGAGTACTCTTTTCGATAACTTCATCATCAGGCTCTACAGTTATATGTATACATTATAGTGAATGAATGAATTAGTGTTATGAACAACATTAATGCTGTTTAAATAACATCGAATCAATAATATTGATAGATTACAGCTCAATAGCATCAACATAAAATAAGCTGAATGTCAGGAAAATTAGGAAAGATAATATTACAAATTCATGAATTTATAGTCTCTACTGAAGGCCAGCCAGGGCAGTAGTAGTGGCTGACTGGACTTGCTTCTTTTGAACACAGAGCACTGGTTGTTTGAGGCGAATTGCAATAGCCTCTGCTGTTTGCAGCATGCGGTGCTTCGATGATTTTGGCAATTTATTAAGCACCCGGTAGATTATAGAGAAGGATTCTTCAATGCTGGCTGGCTTTGTGGCCGGTTTGCACCAGATGGTTCAATATCGAACTGTTAATGGTTTTCACTACACCTTTACTGAGCCATACTGGGAGATGTTCTCGAGCACGAAAAATTCAAAAGAACTATTTTGAACAGAAACGTGTTGGAGAAAGAATAGTAACATGGAAAAATGTCGGAATTTAAGAGACACAGGAGATCACAAAGAGTGAATCCACTTGCGCTAATGACAAGGATTTTGATCAATAACCCCAACATTCTTTAGCCATTGGTTCTTAGTACCCCGTGGCTTAAACTAACTATCGACTACTTCATGGACTAATGCGAGGCTTTGGTTCAACTACCCTTAACTCTTTAATGCTTACTAAAATTGGAACAGAAAGACCACACTGTTATTCCTTATTCCCATAGATTAGAAGTTTTGAATTATGCATAAAACCTCTTGTTGGTTATATTCAAATAGATAAAAAGTATTAAATATGACACTATTGTTGGGAAAATATACATCAGCAATTTTCTTCACATTTACTCATAAACCACATATTACTAAACAAATTTATGACAAAACAAGTTCTAACAAAATGAAATAGAATTATTCACAGATAGCTTGAATCTTACGTGGAAATCTTCTAATGTCATGCAAGAGCTTACGGAGACATTTTGCTGGGTGCAACTTTATTCCATTCCAACCTCCAAAAAACTGGCTTGTTAGCCGGAAAAAGAACCACTGTTATTCACAATTTCGCTATTAATGTGATATGATAATTTAGTCCTTAGCATTGTTAAAGTTTTGAAGAGAATGATAAGTCTATAAGCCTAGGCAACAGTACACGCAAATTTACTCTTCCTTCCAAACTTCAATACTCTCTGAGGTAGAAAGAATATTTGAACTAACAGTAACAATGAATAGTTTTCCAATGAAGTCAATTTTGTTTTAGTTCCTTTAAGTTTCCCAGTGGAACATATGGCTTTAAGCTAGAGACTTGAAGTTTCCGTAGCAGTGTTTACTTTTACGAGGTGGTGTTGCTAGCCTCATGGCCAATCTTTCCTCTTTGCCAGTCTTATTACCGGCTTAACGAGGTAAAGGAGCACGTCTGTGGCCGGGGATCGAACCCCAGACCACTCGAGTAGTTGGCGAGCATTCCACCGCTGTGCCACCGATGCCGATAGCCATATGACTAAACTAAAAAAATTGATCCATTAGACGATTCAGGCACAGAAACAATTATATTTTGTTCACGAAGCAGGCACAACATTAGCAAACATAGTGGAAAATGATTCACTGACATCAAATGTCCTCACATTTTCTGAGGATAATAGCAGAAACACCATCTGGGCTAGGTGACTGGGCAGGTTTCAAGGAATGGAAACGCCTGAGGACGTCATTCATAGAGGCAGTTACTATACACACTTGTAGAGACAATGCAAATAAAACCTGGCAAAATGGTTAGCGAATGTACCTAAAGGTCTACAGGAATTGACAATCATTAACACAACCGAGTATCATGCGCTAAAATACAATGGCAACTAATAATTTTTAACTGGTCGAAGGTAATATATTAACATGTACCTTAAATTTTCAGATACATAAATCCCACACATCTATTGCTTTCTTCAGAAAATTTCGCTAAAAAGTTACTATGAAGCTGGACTTCTAGTCAAGTAATAGGGTGAACAAAGATGTCAGGTTTTCATTCCATCTATTAAGTTAATGTGGCAGATTGAGAAAAATTCAACCGGAGCAAATTATAGAATACTTACCCTCCGAGGATAAATTTTCTGAAACTCGAGTACAACTGTAAAGCTGGATCTAAGGATTTCAACGAATCAACAAATTCTGTTAAGAATTCTAGGACATTTTCAGCTTCTTCGAGTAGGCGAACTTTAATGTTTTGCTCATTGACCTGTTGTGTGAATATTCAAAGCGTTGTGTTACTCAAACTCACGTCAACTCGGAACTCCTTGTACACCTTTTCCAAAAGTTCCTCTTTACGACTCAGATTTAGGTTTTGTTCCCTCAGTTTCTGACGCAAATCCTGAAAAAATGGTCATTTTTACACGGTGAATATAATTACCAACAGATTCTTTTGTCTCTCTGTAATGAACATTTTACCTCTCGGAACTTGCACAGCAGACAACTCATGAATGGAGTCTCCGATTTCAGCTAACAAAATAATGATAAAATCTCAACCTACCCAAGTATAAATTGTTTTTCTGAAACAAACTAACGATATCTGCCCATGCCTATCTTTAATTATTTAAGAAAATAGATCATACGCGAACAACAGTACTCGAACGTCCGAAAAAGTCTGTTTTAGTATCTGTCTGCGACAGGATATCCAGTACTTTCTTGCATCCTAGATATAGGGCTGAAGATTATCATTATCAAACCAAAGCAACAAGTTACATGGATTCTCTGAGAGATGTACTGATGCTTCAGGACTTTTATTTGTAGCGTCATTAATTTTCAAGTCAATCTCTCTTAGTTTTTTCGGGTAATCCGTTTGTATTAATTTACGAGATACAAGCCACCCTAGGGGAAACGGTTACTAAAACCTTAGGAATACCATTGATTTTGGAGGACTGGACCATCAAAGGACTCAAGCATTGTTGCTGACCAACGTCCTTCATATCATAAATCGGACACGTTTACACACTACACGCGACCTAGAGTTTTAGAGTAGACAAACGATTCTCAACAGCATCAAGCCAAATGGTGTGCTAAACAATCATATCTTTTATAGACATGATTTACAGAGCATTTCACTACCGATGACCTTTATTTTCTCCTATGGTGAGGACTTGAATTTTTCACTTATGATTCTTGGAAGCCATTTGGCTGCAAAGATTGAAAGACTTCGAGTTCTCATCTCGTTGAACTCAAGCAGAAATAATACATTCAGATTTTGTTTGAAGAAAGAAGGCTCTAGGCCTCTATTAATTCTTTTATAATCGTTTTCTACACTTGTCTGGTCTCTTTTTGAACAAATCAACTGTTGGCGTCCGTTATCCAATACCCAACTGATATAGAATATCCAATATCGCTTTACGAGCTAGTGCAAACCAGTTTGATTTCTTTGTTCTCGCCTCTTGATTGCGAGGTAAAGGTTCCCGGTCTTCGGTAGACATCTGCGTAGTTCGTCCCACCTCTCGATTGCCGTAGCTTTGGTTTTCTTCAAAAGGAGTTCGTCAAAACCACTTTTTTCCGAAAGTTCGTTTCAAGAGTTTACGACTCGGTGGCAGAACCAGTAATACACAGCTGTATGGTTCCATACTGGCTTCAGAACTTTGTTTCCATGTCTTCTCAGACATTCTGCCTTGTGGAAATGTAAGAAGACAGATTAATCTCCAAGTAATCCCGGGGAATGTTGAACGTTGTGATTCTGTCCCAAGTCTATCTAACATATAATAATAATAATAATAATATATATTTCGCATAAACGGGTAAGTTTACATGAAATGCATGCCATTTTTACAGGCACGATCAATTATGTTACGAATAACAATTGTTAATTAGCATACATTGTCACTTTTTCAAAAAGTTCATATTGTTGAGTTATAGTACAGGCAATCAGAACAGATTCTTATAAATGTTAATTTGTAAATATTTCACGAAGGTCACCATCGAAGTTGAGCGACAACCCGAAATTCGTTCCATTTCCCGATGATAGTTATGACCAATCGATAAACAACATATATTTGTGTGAGTGCTATGCCTTCAAATGCTTGGACGCTATTTTAGGAATTGAAGAAAATCTGGCGCAGCTGCAAAATGGTATAGAATGCAATTATGAATAATACATTATTAAAAGTATATATACAAGATAAATACAAGAAGCTATGTAGTACTTGAAATGATAATACACATTTGCAATGTATGATGCTAACCATATTGGTCTTACCATGGAAAACTATGACGCTTTCTATGAAAATATATTTATTCTCAAACATGAGTGTTGTTGTTTTTATCATCAGAGCAACCGAACTTTACGCGAGAAAAGGGTGTAAATGAGAAGAGGGAAAAAATTTCAGCTTCATTAAAGTCCTAGGAAGCTGAGATAAAATAGAGTATAATAGTAATTAGGTAGAAGGATTATTGTGAAGTATATAAGTAACATTTCAGAGAGAAGTGGCTAGAAGGACTAGAACCTGTTAGATGTTTGGCGAACTTGTGTATGGCCCATGGGATAGCATCTTGACAAGAAACTGAGCAGGCTTGTAGATGTTAGGAGCGAAAGCATTGTTATTTTTTTACAAGCTAAAACTGTACAGTCATTATTGTTTTATTTTTTCAATTAATTTTTTTTAAAGTCTATTTTTTTTATACATTTAGTATCTAAACTCATGTTTAGTTCTCGAGCTGCCAAAATAATGCATGTTGCTGTCCTACAGATCGGAGCGATTCACATTTGTGACCACTACCAAATCTGCTGATCAGCATGCGCCACCCTCCCTCCTTTTTTATTTTGATTACAGCTTGATGCCACACCACATTTTCAGTACAAGTATGGAATTTTCAGCATGGATATCGGTAGCCCAAATTTACAGGCCGACCATAAATATCGGTGCGCTGGGGGGATCGAACCCGGACCATGTGCATGGTCGGCGACCTAACCACCTCAGGGAGAGGTGTAAATAGCTAAGTTTCTCCTCGACTGGTCATTCTAAGGGTCATTGGAGTGGCCCCCACAGAAACTGTTTTTGATATCAGGGCTTGCTGGTCAGATACAGTTTTCTAGTTTTGACGTCACCAGAAATGTATATTTCAGGGTGAACACTTTAGCGACAACTCAGGTAAACAACTAGCGTGGTGCCCACAAAAACCTAGATCTGAAAGCTGATACTGTCTGACAGTGCTGCGGTTTAAATTCAACCAGGCCGGTGTGCATCTAAACTGAAGTAACTATTCCTCTCCCAGTGTATCATATTCGGTGCCGCTTGGATGCTTAGAGCCAATGGTTGCGTATCTCGTTACGTTGATTGGATGCAACCGTCCCCCCGACGAACATGACAGGTTATTTAAATGCGTTTGTGGCTTGTTGATGTCACTTACACTCTTAAGGTCATCAAATTCCCACTGATTCTTCCGTGTGCCTTTTGCCATAGGGATCGGCATGTCTCTTCGGTAGATGTCATCGCAGCCTATCCTGTTTTCTAGTTGCGAATCTGAATCTGCTGCTATGGTTTGTTCTGACTCCTGTATGAACAATCTGACGAGGTAATCTTCCACTATCTCTGCTCTGTCTTTGTTCTCTTCGATTACTGATGTCTCACTAATTAGTTGACGACTCCACGGGAATTGTTACTAATGAGATTAATGTGTGATAATAGTTTCTTTGGTGGTTTCATTACGTTTCGATCTAGATACACGTTGAAATTCATTCTTGGTTGCTGTATTCCGTGAAATATCCTTTCTTATAGGTGCTGTGTAGATCTTCGTGGCTTCTGGAGTTTCAAATGAGGTTAACCCTTTCCAAAACTTGGGTTTACTCCAAGGTATTTCATAACTCTTTCTATTTATTGATGGTGGGGGGATATTATTTGTTCTCGAGAACATTCCATGCCATGGGCCATCGTTACAACCAGCGATAATACTAGATTGTGGGCTTGTTTAAAGTGTTACTTCATCTCAAGGCAATGCATAACCCATTCCAACACTGATAACGACATGGGCTAGTACACACGGAACTATTAATCACACCCAATGACTATACAAGCATGGGCCAAATAAAATCCTCAACCCAAGTCTCCAACCTATCCAAGCCTAGAACCAGGTCACCGTATAGTTTATCTAATAATCAAACCCATTACCCACTAAAAAAAATGGACAGTAACTTGACAGACATAGGTGGACAAACTAGTTGCAACACAGGGTTGATATGCCACGCGGAAACAGCGGATGCCGATCCACACTTGAACCTTATTGACGAGCTTAAACACTTCAAACACTACTTCAAATCTCAACTCTACTTAATACTTATTAATGCTAGATCTATCCTTAACAAACTACCGATGCTCAGGGCACACACGCTGGTATACAAACCCCCCATAATCATTATTACTGAATCCTGGTGTCACTCCAATATACCAGACGAAGAGATAAGCATCGATGGGTACATACACTTTCGCTGTGACAGGAAGAGTGGTAAGGGAGGAGGCTGCCTAATGTACTTCCTGAACACACTTACTGTATTACAGCTAGAAAATAAGGAACTCAATGACATGCACGACACCCTATGGGTCAACGTACACTTCAAAAGTGCTACACTACTAATAGGATGTATCTACAGAGCACCTGGCACCTTTAGTGATTACGAGACACAACTTATAAATGTACTGGAGCAAGTATCCACTCTTCCATACGAGCATAAGATCATATGTGGAGACTTCAACCTACCCGAAATCAACTGGGACTTATTAAAAGGGCCAACTAAATACGACAAGCTCTTAGGGACACTGGACATCTTCGGCTGGAAACAAACTGTCACTATCCCTACAAGAGGTGACAATGTACTAGACTTAATATTCTGTCACGATATAAGCCCCCTCTCAATCTTAGTGGGTTCTAAGTTTTCAGGTAGTGACCACAAAACAGTAATGTGTGCTCTGCCACTTCCACTGAATAGCAATGCAGCTCATACCTCCACTTCACAACAAGTACTATATAGGAACTATAGTAAGGCAAACTGGACCTTAGTAGAATCAGTGCTAAGATCCTCCGAATGGAGCGAATACTTCACCACTGATGACCTCTCGAGAGCTCTGAGCATCTTCTACCATAACTCGAACACATGCTTAGATGCTGTCATTCCACTGCAAACACTTGAGCTGTCCCCACATAGGAAGTCATTCATAAAACCAAAGGATCGTATGAAACTGAAGAAACTCTCAACAAGTTACTTCAAACACCACGACTTTGGCACACTAGGTTTAATACTTAACACCCTTAGTTCCATCTCACAAGCTCGAAATTTCCGTATGAGAAACGAAGAACGCATCGCAGTAGCCAGTCCTGCTAGAGTGTATGCACTCACGGAAATCTTAAAGAAGCGAATGAATCGCAAAAATCACAGCATTCCCCTCCTCATAGACAAAGGTAGGCTATGTACTAATTCCGCAGACATGTGTGAATTATTCAACTCAACTTTTGCAGGTAACTACCTTAAGCCCACAGTCCAGTTACTCAATATACACCCTGCTAATAATGTGGCACAAACTCCATCTCCACACACACCAAACTTAATTAGCACTATTGAATTTAACCATACTAACATTAAACAAACTATAAGAACCCTTAAATGCTCAAAAGGTTTCGGTACTGACGGCATATCATCCTATTTTTATAAATATGGTGGCCCTGACATTCCCTTACTCCTGCTCAAAATATTCACAATGTCCTTAGAAACCCAAACTTACCCTGATGTATGGAAAACAACGTTTATTATGCCTAAACACAAATCTGGCTCGAAAACAGACGTCAGTAACTACAGGCCAATTAATATCACACCTATAGCTTCTAGAATTATGAT
>OX235273.1:146689567-146714214 GCA_944472155.2 Trichobilharzia szidati
TCTAGCATTCTTGGTGTTTCCTCTGTCTAATATTTGGACGTTGTTCCAGTCGAATTGATCTCCGTGGTTGTCTGTATACAGTGAGGCGATATGAGGAAGTGGATATCATGTCTTTTGACGGCTAGTTTGTGATCATGGATACGAAGACGAAGCAGGCGTCCACTTTGGCCAATGTAGTGTTTGTTGCAGTCGTTGCAATTTATTTTGTAGATGATGTTGGTTTTATCTTCTTTCGCTGTTGAGTCTTTTGGTTGACAACGTTCAAATATTAACCAGAGGAAATACCAAGAATGCTGGAGAATTTTTAGAAGCCTGGCATTCCACTGAATCGTCAATCAGTAGACACATCAACATCGAAAAAATTTACCAATCGATTAGAAGGAAATCTCTCCCAGAAAGGGGCAAACTTCAGGTCAAGGAAACAATCAGTACTACTACTGTAACGACAGAAGGCAAGAGTCAGGCAACAGATCATTTATTGAGAAAATCAACAGATATTTATAGATTTTTATGTACATTATTATTCGCTATTATTAGCACAGAAGCAACGTTTTCTGGCTGGTTGTTTTCTTGCTGAAGGTTATTCTGTCATCTCTTTGTGGCCGTTTCTTAGACAGTGTGTTGATATATCTACGAATCGTATCTGCCCACGCTAAGTCTGCTGCGAATGGTTGTTGAGTTCCTCTCCTGACTAATTTTCGTTTGCAGTCAGCTCTCACCACAATACAAGTAGCCTAGAGGGTGTGAAAATACACAAAATCGACCAACCACATTCAAGGGCACCAGGAGAGATGGCCAATAAACTCGTGGAGAAATTTAAGAGCTCACTTCAATTCAAATTGAAGTATGCGCTGAAGATGTTGCCTAGTAAGGCAATGAAAGCTTCATAAGTAAACCGGCCAGCTCAGAAGATACAACTACTTCAAAAACTATCTACCTGAGGTACAAATCTTCTCCATTATGTCTATTTTCGATAGTATCCATTTATTCACGTAGAGTTTCTAATCAGTTTGAATAAAATTCAGTGGGAACTTTAGTGATGAGTACTTTTTGTTCCCATTATCGGCGTTCTGACTGAAACATAAGGCCTCAAGCTTTCAACTTCCAGTAGGGATGGTGTTATTTTTACGAATTGGAGTTAATAGTCACACATTCAAACTTCGCTCTTTTTCTAGCTTACTACTCATGGTTAGTAAAGCAGTAGATGAGTGTTAGAAGTGAATTTGTCAACCGTTTTGATTGGGCACTAGTAACTAGTGCGAGGTGTTTAGTCCTTTCTTTGGTGCCAACTAGCACGAAACCTAGGTCCGAGGCATCCTGCCGATTGCCTCCAACTATCTAATATCATCAAATTTCTCAGCCTGTTCCCTTAGTTTAATGGATATCACTCCTAGATCCGCCGAATAGTTCAGCGGTGTAAACATCTCTGACTGCGTGACGCGAGCTCGAATCCTCGAAGTACGCATAAGCTACTTCGAGTTTGCAAGTATGCGTTGCTGATGGCGTGTGCCAATAACGACGGAATCATCTGTGTTCAAGGCTTTCTACTGGTTTGCTTTCAATCATGCGTGTAGAATTCAAGTAAGTTCACTTCATACATTCGGTTCCCTTGATAAATTTCGACAGAGAAAGAAAGATATCGGATTTGCAGTATAAAGTGATATCATCATTCTATTTCACAGGTTCTCATCAGCTGCAGACTACCTGAAATTACAGTGGTTATATAGATGATAATAACATACTTTAATGTTTAAGTGGTAGTAGAGAAGAAAGAAATACTATAAAATTGACGCATCCAAAGTGTAAGCAGCATTACAATTTTTAGTTGTTTAAGTTTTTATCATCAATTTTTACACTTTCTGAGTAGAAAAGAGGGTGGAGGGGTAAGACAGAAAACAGAAAAGATTAACAAACAGTGTTAACTTGTAGCTTGTTCAAATAGCAACTCAAAAGCAAAAGCATTTACAGTTTATAAGACTGAGATTTGTTCAGTGAGTTGAGATCACTGAATTAGGATGACTAATAAATAATGTAATCAAAAATGAAAATCCAGTTACTAAATTAGTGAGAGATTAATCACACTCTCTCTTTCTGTATGCATGAGTCTGGATTCAATCGTTTGATTGCGATGGCTTCTGCAAATTGCAGTAAATTTGTTGTCCTTTGTCTAGTGAATATTTTTAAGGACGTAGAAATCTCTACGAGATGACCAGTATCAACAATGTGTGTCTGGTAATTGCACTCTGAGAATATTTGCTTCTTTTCAGGCACACGTTTCTTGGAATATGTTCAGGAAACCGGACAGATGCGTCAATTTTATAGTATTTCTTTCTTCTCTACTATCACTTAAACATTAAAGTATGTTATTATTATCATCTATATAACCATTGTAATTTCAGGTAGCGTGGTGTGCAGCTGATGAAGTGAACCTGTGAAATAGACTTATGACGCCATTTTTTGTACTGCAAATCCGGTGTCTTTCTTTCTCTATCGAAGTTCACTTCATATTGTAGTTTACTTAGTGCAGAGTATTGTCTCGAAAAAGATAGTGAAAGTTTCGCAGTTATTAATCACACACAGCTAAGAGAAAGAACACATTAAAAACACACACACATTAAAAACATCCATCTGGTCTAGAAATGTTGGCTGGTTGTTAGTCAAGCGAGCTGAATTTTCAACAATGTTATATTTTATAAATGGGAACTAAAGGTAAATGAGAAATGCAAAGAAACAATAACGATATATGCGTAAAACTTGGGCACTGTGGTCGTAATAGGTAATTCCATATTAGTTTGTTTATTAGATGTCTCATACAGTCAGTGAAACAATATTATTTACTGGATAACACAGTTTCGAACACAATTTATTTACTGTTCATAATCATATCAATTATAATCACACGACTTCGAAACTTGAGTTTTATAGTTTTCTTTGTTCTCTCCTATTTGTCGTCGTTGGGGTAGTAGAATTTTCCAGATGTCCGACTGGACAGGTGTCGAGTCATTCCTATTACACGTATTCGCAATTGATTGGATAAACAAAGCTTCTGTTATCAATCTCTCCCTCTCTCCACCCTGCAGTTACATTAGATTTTAAACCTGTCATCTTATCCCATCCATCCTATTGTATGGTTGTGTTGTGTGTAACTGCATGTAGTGCTATAGCTGAACTATTCTCTAGATTTCTTGTCTTAATAGGGTTGACTAATCTAGATTTTGCTAGGTTTTTTGCTTGGCTAGTCTGACTGCCCCTATTCTACTACTTTGGCCTATGTATTTGACCTGACAATCGTTGCAGGTCAGGTCTAATACATAGGTCAAACTAGTAGAACAGGTGCAGTCAGACTGGCGGAGCCGCATAAAAACCTAGGAGCAAAATCTAGATTAGTTGACTCTGACAAGATAAGAAATCTGGAGAATAGTTCAGCTGTAGCAAGCACTACGTGCAATTACACACACACACACAACCATGCAGTGGGATGGGATAGGATGACAGTTTTAAAATCTAATGTAACAGGGTGGAGGGAGGGAGAGATTGATAACAGAAGCTTTGTTTATCCAATCAATTGCGAATACGTGTAATAGGAATGACTCGACACCTGTCCAGTCGGACATCTGGAATATTCTACTACCCCAACGATGCCAAATAGGAGAGAACAAAGGAAACTATAAAACTGAAATGTCAAAGTCGTGTGATTATAATTGATATGATTATGAGCAATAAATAAATTGTGTTCGAAACTGTGTTATCCGGTAAATAATACTGTTTCACTGTATGATGCATCTAATAAACAAAATAATATGGAAACAATAACGGGTTTAAATGTAGAGGAGAGAAAAATTGGGTAGAGAATTTATTTATTTTTTTTTTCAAAATTTTGTTCCTTTGCGTTCTGAATGGAACATTGGGCTTTAAGCTGGAGCTTTAAATTCTCAGTAGCAATGGTGTTTTTCACGGGGTGATGGAGTTACTACCTTCTCGCTCAATCTTTCTTCTTTAATGGACTTACAACCAACTAAGCGAGGTCTCGGAGTGCGTTGGCTTGGGATTGAATCGCGGTTAACGTACGTAGCTGGTGAGTATCCTACTGCCAAGCTACGCACGGAGAGAGAATACAATGAGGATTTAATGAATCTAGGGTATGCATCTGCGCCATTGTAAACGATTTCGAGTCATATCATCAATATTCTCCAGCCATTAGTTCTTAGCATCTTGAGGACTAAAGTCAGACAGTCTGCACTTTGTTCTCCATGGTTCAAATCACACCAGTGAAAGACTTCATGAACTTATCATATGTCTTGGTTTGACCACTGCTAGTGCTAATCCAACACAATCCTATGTCAGGTAACATTTTGACAAATAAGATGTAGTCTTGGCATACGTCCTGATTTACCATCCTTGCCTAACTCCCCCTACATCTCCTCAATGTTACTCAGCATAGCAGACCACTTAGCACGAGCAACAGAAAGCAAACACGTATGGTTGTATGGAGATAGTCTCAATGTATCTGTGATGTTTCATAACCACAGTGAGGAGGTGCTTCGCAGTACAAACATCCTTTGATCGATAGCAAGCGTTCTGATTTCATCAACAGGCCGTCTATTTGGGTTGAAGGGACTTCCTCAATAATTGAAAAGTGGTCAACATACTCGACTATTTCACTCCCTATGCTGCTGTAAGCTAGGAGTCGGTGTAGTCCAGTTTTGCAGCATTACCATACATTGGATAGAGGCAAAATGCACATGCTCAAGGTGTTTAGTAGACCCCATACATATTCTGTGACCATTCTCCACCTAGAAGGATTAAATGATTGGTGTATTCCACATCGTCGAGACATTTCCGTGATGACAAGTTAATCCCTGAATCGTTGAAGTCATTTAGGGTCACATTCATGATGAAATTACATGAAACTGGAGACACTTAGCATTCTTGACAGACAACATTGGTTGTCATCACTTCAGATGACACCTCCGCATAATCTTGGTGAATTCGAGTTGAGTATTCGGGAGTTTGATAGTGATACAGACCAGTTTATCTATAAACTGTAGAAAGATTAAAAGCAAACGTAAAATAAAGAATAGTCAGTACCAACAATGACACTTAAAAGTAGCAACCGTTCATATAACCATACACACCACTAGCGACATCATACTTAGGGGTGCGGAGGATAAACCCTCTTCTCTTCCCTTGACCATTGTGGTGTTTGTTTTCACTGTTTTATACTATACTATCACTATACAAACGTAAGGGAAATAGAAACAAGTATACCTAGACTGTCAGGTGTAACAGCAACGATGTCCAGAGAGGAAAGAGTCTACAGAAATATGGAAATCATGTCACGATTAGGCATGAATATGCGTAAATCTGTCAAATTAGTTTTGAGACTTTGCTGAGAAGAAAACTCTTCAGTTCGTAGTTTCTGTAGCCTTTAGAAATCCATTTAATTGGATTCACACTTATATATAATGAGGGGAACATTGAGATTTACACCACACTTTGATATGACTATCCCTATTTTATCGCGACTTGGTGCTACTTCATGTAACATACTACATCAAGATAACATTAAGTTGTGTGTACGTCAAGGGGCCAGGCTAGAGAATGGGTGATCCAGGGAAGCGAACGTACTAAAAACCTAGCGCGCGATCAGATGAAAGTAGTGACTGACTGACTGACTGATTTCAACATAGAACTTTGCACCGATGTGCAGCAATTCGAGTCGCCACACTACACAAAGCAAGAGAAGAAAGCAAAAAGAAATGCATAATAGAGACAGTAAACAGAGATATGAGGCAAAAAGAATAGTAATATCGAAGAACAATATAGTTTTATTGGGTATTATAAGTCACAAGGAGTGGATGCATCTACGTCAGTCATTGAGAGCGATTTTGAGCCATATCACCAATAGTCTCCAGCCTTCATTGATGTTTACCATCCCGAGGACCTCAACCAGGAAGTCTACACCTTCCTACGTGGCTGGCTGTTGTGGATTTCATTGACTGATGAAGCCATGTTTTGATTTGACCACCAGTGGCTCTTTTCCAACCTTATCCATCCATCCTCTGTCAGCTAACATTGTCCGTCGAGGAAGGCAGGCGATGGCTAGGCATACCTAGCGCATGTCCTAACCATCTGAATCGATGTAACTTCACAGCTTCGTCGATTGATTTCCCCTACCTACCATTCTACCGAGGCAGAACTTCAATACTGCTCATCCTATTATAATGATAATAATAATAATAATTTATATTTCGTATAAACGGGTAAGTTTACAAGGAATCCATGCCATTTTTACAGACACGATCACTTATGTTATAAATTACAATCACGAAGTATCATAAATTAATAATTTTTCACAAGTTTGAATTGTTCAATTATTGTACAAGCAATCAGAACAGGTTCTTATAAATGTTAAATTGTAAACCGTTTACTAAGGTCACCATCAAAGTTGAGCGACAACCCAGACTTCGTTCTGTTTCCTGCTGATAGTTATGGTCAACCAGTGAACAGCGTATACCTGTGTGAGTGCTATACCGCCACGTGACTGAACGCTATTTCAGGAAGAGGAGAAAATTCTGCGCAGCTGCAAAATGGTTCAAAATGAGATTATGAATAATACATTATTGGAAGTATATTTACAAGATAAATACAAGGAGAAGAAGCTATATACTACTTGAAATGATAGTTTACATTTGCAGTGTATACTACTTCATACAGGAGGAAGAACACAGATACCTATGATCAAAGACAGCTACCCTTTTCATGTCTTCCACTCTCGATAGTCAGGTCTCACAGCCATAAAGGAGGACGAAGCGGACTGCTGAGCAGTACACACGTCCTTTGGTCGACAGCCAGCCGGATATCACATCTACTCATCCAGAGACGGCGTAAACTGGCATATACGAAACTAGCCCTCTGTATCCGTGCTGAGATTTCGTCAACGATCAACCCCCTGGGACTGGCTGATGGTACTTCCCAAATAAGTGAAGTGATCAACACGCTCTACCACTTTACTCCCTATTTCTAAGCTAGGAGTCCGTGTAGTCCAGTCCTGTAACATCTTCTTACATTTGACTAAGGGAGCGAATCGCATGCCAAACATTCGCAAATTGCAGCTCAAAGTGTTCAGAAGACTCTGCATTTTGTGAGCGTCTTCACCTAGAAGTTAGTGAAACGAGGTAAGATAAAACACACTATATATGCGGAAGGGAATGCTGAGATATTTCAGGAGGGTCAAACAGGATACCTTTCTTTATAATGGATGGATGCTGATATCTGTTTCTCTCCTTTCGTCCGAATTGACCAAGCTGATTCTACTCGTCATTTGAATGCCATTCATTGAGGTATCGGTTCTTCTGGAATAGCTGTTTTTTTAACTTCGCCCACCAAGTTGGTCATAATCAATTATACTGTGTTAAACAATAATGAGGCAGGTGGTTAGCACATATTTACATCGTTACAAAGCTTAGTATGTAATAGTTAGGATATGTGTTACGTATTTGTAGCTATCGCCTGTCTTTCTCGACGGGCAAGCTTAGATGACAAGGATTGATCAGGTTGGAAAAGAGCTAGTGATGGTCAAACCAGTCAATAAAATCCGTAACATTTAGTTTAAGCCAACCAGCCACGTAGGGAGTTGTAGACCGGTTGGAGCCCTCGGCATGGTAAGAACCAATGAAGGCTGGAGACAATTGGTGCTGATATGGCTCATAATTGTTGTCAATGATGGCGTAGATGCATTCACTCTTTGTGATTTTTCATATCATATCCAATAAAACCCTATTGTTCTTCCATGTTACTACTCTTCTTTTTCCCTCACTCACACTTCTGTTTATTATCTCTCTTCTATTGCTTTGTGTGCCATACGGAGGGAGAGTCTGGCGTCTCGAACTGGTACACTTCTGTGTAAAGTTTTATGCTGAAAAACCAGTCAGTTAGTCAGACATACCTTCAGCTATGAATAACATTTATTTATTTTCCTTATGAAAATTAAAACGGTGTAATAATTAAATTTTTGAATTTTTTTTTCTTTCTTCATAATTTCACAGTTTGAAGAGGAACTATCCAGGATTTGTAATCGACAAGTTCAAATAATTGGCCAGTTCTGTGATGTATGATGATGATGATTGAAGTTAATTTAAAACACTTTTTTTCTTCTTTTATTTCATTTGGATGAATGGCTTTCATTTTCATAATATACATATTCTCAAATGAACTATATTCATCTTTTTATTATACGCTGATTTAGTTTATAAACGATGAATAGGATGTCAGTTAGCCCCCTATGACATGTAAATTCATTCTGATAACAATAAGCTGCAGTATAGGTAGGAGTTAGTGATCCTTCATGATTCCTCAATCAAGCTTCTAATGCTGTTCTTCAGGTGGCAAGACGACAACACACTTTTTGAAGGTCATATGAAGTCATCTACAAATATTTACGCATTGACATACAACCAAAGTTATAGACAACCTTCCAGTTTAGTTGGAAATTAACAAGCTTTGACAATCATTTAACTCTTCAGATAGGAATACAGTAAACGTATAGCGTTCCCATGTTTTACTCATAATAGTATGTCTGTCTGTCTGTATGGATCAACATAGAACTTGGCACCGAAGTGCAGCAGTTCGAGTTGCCATGTTCCAAAGAGCACACAAAGGTAGACAAGAAAATGAGTGATGAGAATCAATGGAGTTTTGACAGGTATAAGAGTGAAACAGAATGAGTAATGGTAGAAAGTAAAATGAAAGGTTACATAGACTGAATACATCTGCGTAAGCCATTGACAACGATTTTGAGCCATGTCACCACCTATTGTCTCTAGCCATTGATTCTTAGAGTCCCGAGGGCTGGCCCCAACCCGGAAGTCTGCATCTCCCTACCTGACTCAGTTTAACTGTCAAGGATTTCATGGCTTGATGAGGCCATGTTTTTGTTTGGCCACCACTTGCTCTTTTCCAACCTGCACCTATATCAGCTAGTAATGCCCGTCGGAGTGGGGAGGCGATGGTTAGGCATGCGCAGCACGTGACCTAGCCATCTCAATCTATGTAACTTTATAGCCTCTTCGAGTGATTTTCCCTCTTTGCCCAACACTACGCCTAACGTCAACATTACTTACCTTATTATACCATCTAACGTGAGAAAGAGATCGTAGACATCTATGATCAAAACCAGTCAACCTTTTCATGTCTTCAACTCGTATTGGCCATGTTTCGGAGCCATAGAGAAGGACGGAGCGAACTGATGAGCAGTATACACGTCCCTTGGTTGATAGTTGAATGTCACGCCTACGCCAGAACGGTGTAAGTTAGCGATAGCAGCCCGAGCTTTCTGAATCCGTGCTGTAATTTCGTCACCAATCAATCCGTTGGTGCTGATACAACTTCCCAAATAGGTGAATTGGTCAACATGTTCTATCACTTCACTCCCTATCACTAAGCTAGGAGTTGACGTAGTCCAATCCTGTAGCAGCATCTTACATTTTACGGGGGCGAATCGCATGCCAAACATACAAAGATTGCTGCTCAAGGTATTCAGAAGACTCTGCATTTTGTCAGCATCCTCCCCTAACAAGACTATGTCATCTGCATATTCTAAGTCCATAAGACTATTCCCTGGTAACAAGTCGATTCCTAAGTCGTTAAGTTCAGTTAAGGATACTTCCATTAGCATATCTATGATGAAGTTAAACAGAAATAGTATAATGGTAAACAGAAATAGTATATCAATATATCATAATGTACAACATATCTATGCATCCTCAGGGTCTACTTATTTGTCCAATTAACTATGTGAATGACAATACAGTACTGAAATTGACTATGTTATTCCAAGTCACAACATTTTCACTCGGTCTAAAATGACAGTTCCTCCTTCAGATCTGATGAATGCTTTGCTTTAGAGAAGTACTTAGTTACATTGAGGCAACTTGTATATTAAGAACACAATATTCAGCGAAGAGACTCTCGCCAACAACGAATTTATTATCAAGCTGTACAATCGTATATACACAAATGGCTTTTAAGAAATTATATCCGGTGAGCCAATTGTATCATAGGTGTGAATGCATAAAATAATAGTAGTAGTATGAAATGCAATTAAAATGTTTGTGATTATAATCATAGTTAAATGTTAAATAGCAAAACAATTAATGTCATATGTGTAGAATAATGCATAAGACTGGTGTATAGATGCTGTTGGGAGTGGGTGCACAATTTTAGGATAAGTAGACGAATATAAAATGTTTCATAACATGGTGTGAAATTTGAAAAGACAGAATTCAATATGGTAGAAAAGAAGTAATTTTGGATTTAGAATGATAAGTGGAAACTTTTCAGAGTGAGAATACAAATAATAATAATGATAATAATCGTAGTAATAAGGAAAAAGTAAATAGAATAACTAAATAAACAAAATAAATAAATGTCTATCCTTCTACAGCCAAGGCAGAAGTAGAGATTGTACATATTTCTTTTTTACACAAAGGTCTGGCTTAAGTTCAAAAATTGCCAAGGCGTCCGCTGTCTTCAGAAGTATATAACGAAGAAAATGCCGCCAACAAGTTAGCATGGATTTGGTAGGTGATGTTAAATTCACGGTGAGGGTTGGCAGAGTGACAGGAGTCTATCAGGTGTTCTAGAATACAGCTTCACACACACTTCCTTTCTCCCTTGTAAAACCATGCAGCTGGAATATGTTCTCGTATCCATGTGGAAAGCTACGGCTAATGTACCTTGCTCCACAAAAGCAGGTGAACTGACAGATGCACATGGAGGCGGCCAGACGGGGAGCTTATCTTTTACAGAGATGGAGAACAACTTGCGGCTGGTGAACGTCATATGTAATTTTGCTGCAAAGAACGTCTTACTGACTGCTTTAGCGAGATGGTTTTTGGACAAATCTGAAGCTTGATCATCTTTGAATTCCAAGTTCATGAATAAGATTTTTTTGGAACTGAGTCGGCGATCAGTTTAGACTGCTTATCTTTCGTATTACTCTCATAAGTAGGTTCGGGTAACCATTTTCTACCTTACCAATTTGCCAGAGACTTATAAGCTTCCTCACTACCCCTAAATATACTAGGTACATTGGGTCAAGAGGGAAGCACTTAACCATATCAATGTTTAATTCCTCAAAAACACACTGTTCACGGTGGTGAACAGTCTTAACTAAAAAAAGGAGATGCACATAAGCTGGCCAGTGCTTGGTGCTAGAATGACACCCCGGGACTTCCCGAGAAAATGTAGGGGGCTCACCGAAGTCAGTCGGTGGAAGGCCACTGAATGTCGCATCTTCCTCCTGTACCTAGGACCTGTATTACTTAAGGACACTATGCCACCCGGAATATACTGCAACTTCCAGAGAATTAGTTTAGCAGTTTACCTCCTGTCTCACAAAAAGTTTCATCGCATTTACTTGGAAGGTTGCAGAGATGAGTTAGTCAACTTCCTCAATGAGTTTGAAGTGATTTAAGGCAGGGAGCACTTAGTTTATAATATTCATTGTCTGCAACACCTAGTGGAAGATGTCCATGAAATGGGACCTTTAGAATCTTTTTCGGCGTTCCCATTTGAATCTTATATGCAGACAATTAAGCGCTCTATACATTCTAACAATGCGGTAACTAAGCAGGCGGCACAAAGATTTGCAGAAAAGGTATTTCACGACTGCAAATCAGGAGCACTACACGAAAAGCTTCTAAATCAATGTGAAGTGGATGTAGATAGGCAGATAATTCACACCAGGCGTACAGTTATCACTTCATCTTCACCGGATAACTTCGTTAAAGCCTACAGTAAACCTGGTCTCATAACGCAGATACACAAGGAAGTACTAACATTCAGACCTTATATAGAGATGCTTGTGATTTCTTCGACCAGCCATTTAAGTCATCCCACATTGGGATATGGAAATGTTCCAAATTAAGCCCCCACAAGCTAGAAATTCTGCCGTCAGATATTATTTGTAAGTGCTTCTGTATTCGTACAGACAAGTATGAAGTAGCAGTGCCGTTGCCTCATACTTTTCCAGAAACTGCTTAGATTGATTGCGTCAACCGTCGACATTCCTGTATTCAATGACAAGTGGACTAATAAGACTGTAAATTTTGTTTATATCATATTTACTTATTTCTTACAGAGCGAAAAGAAGACTTACGCGCTGTGGTAACAAAACCTGGTACAAAAGAATTCTTCATAGTCGCCAGAAAGTGGATGCTGTCGGATGACATGTGCATGTATCACAGCGATGTAACAGATTCTGAAGTTGAAGCATGCACAAGGTCTAGACCGGATTGGCTCTTTATTTCCTGTCAGATGTTAGCTGAGCAAGGTAACTGTTTCGGCATTAACTACATCCCCGTAATTAGACTCTTTTCTAGAAGCCAAGAGTACTTGGTCGACTGTAAGACGAATGCACAATATCCTATCCAATTCAGGTAATCTTGAGGAGACATTGCCCCTAAACAAATGCCAAACGTCAAAGGTAGATTATCCTAATTGGTCAATGACAGAATACAGAGTGGAGACGAAGAACTTCGCCTCATACGTTCATGACCCAGCTGAACTGGAAGCGGTTGAGGCACAGAAAGTATGTGGGCCATCTACTAAATACCCTAACAGCAATTATTTCATGGAAACTGTGATGGCCCCGACAGCCAGGTGGCGCATTCATTTCATATTCTTATTCCTTCAGCACTTCCAGTCAGTCCACAAATGCCAATGGCGACATCGTCACCAATCACACAGCCAATTAGGCAGACTACGTATGTCATTTTTAATCACTGGTTACTTTGTATTAAGGAAAATACTGATTCCAATGACAAAGTGGTTTCTCAGTTACAGTCCCTTAAAGGAGACGTACAGTTCCTTAAAGGAGAAATGTGCAGTCCTTTGGTAAACTGCTAACGCAGTTGGTCTCATCAAATAGGTCGGGCGACGTGACCATTTCGGGAACCGGGAAATCGTCCATTGACACTAGTCAACTAGAATTCCCCTTGTCGACTGAAGAAGAGTTTAACCAACTGGAAGCATCATTGAAAAGCCCAAAATTCAGAGATTTACTCTTAAGTTTACAATTAACCTTCGATTACGTTTAGATGACGAAACTGGTTGGGAATTCATCGTTCAATCCGCAGCCTTCGTTGAGACGAATGCTGAATCACATATGGGAGCCTAAGCTATCAAGTCGCCTCACAGCGTGCGGAACACCTCAAAAAATGCTGCTTCTATAAAGTTATAACATGTAAGCTTGCTTTATTTAAATATTCCCTTCAGCCGTCATTGTCAGCAAGTTCGCTTCTGTTACGATGCCCGAAGGCGATGTAATGGAAATTTTGAAAGACACTACCAAGTCATACTTCCACGATATACGTGATCGTGTAGAAAAAACGGGGAGCCGGCCAAGAGTAAGTAAAGTTCTTGTTAGATTAAAGTTACTATACTACAAACCGTTTCATTGTATGCATGTCAATGAACGAAATTCTGTTTTTAATTTTCACAGGTTGCTGTTGACAAAAAGATTAACCAGAGGATCTGTGCTACAAGTGACAATTTAATTAAATGAATACTGTAAAAATACTCACACTTAAGGTCTTTCAGTGTGAGTATTTATATGTAAACGAATAATTTGATTTGTACTCAATAATTAAGTAAATTTTTATAGCTAAATAAACACGTTTAATATATTGTTATGTCAAATGTCTGTATAAGTGTCACTGTTGATTACTACCTTACTAACTAATTTTTTTCCTTTTCAGGATAGTTCAATGGATCTACTTGATGTGAAGCTGCATTCAGACTTCAAGCTTTATTTTTTTTCCCAAGTATTTGTGATCCATCGGAAACATACTTGGGTTTTTTTTTGTCAACGCGAAGACAATATTTTTATATTTCTTGATGTGCTCCATTGATGAAGCCTGTAAACTGACGTCCCTCATGTAAAAAATGAGAACATATTATTATTACTTGTGTGTACCATCTGTAACTCTAAATGTTCATTAATCCTAAAGAATTCATTTGCCGAATTGTTGTTAACTTTTTTTCCTTTAACCAATACACAAATTAAATATATTTATTTCCATAACCAAACTTTATTTGAATTGCGAGTTGCTTGATGTAAAGAGAATAAGGGGAAAATGATGCGAGTAATAGGAGGAAATTCTGCTAAGTGTAAAATATGCGAGTAGAACGGGGACATCCTGCTGATCAAGAGGAAATCATGACGTATAAAAAAAGGGGACAATGTGCGGCGTCTGGGAAGAAGGGGAGAACCGTCGCATTCCGAATTTTGCCCTCTTAACCTCTCAATGGACTGTCCTCTTTCTTAACACGATTCTCCCCATATTTGTAGGATTCGGGGGACCTTACTGAGATAAAATCTTTTTGTAAGAACTACAGCAAAGGCGCATCCAGTCGCTTATGACTCATTTGCTTGCAACGTTAAGACCGATAAAAAGTATGCGCCAACAGATGTTATACAACTTTCCCGAAAAAATTGACCACACTGAACGCTGACTTCCGTTGTGTCCACGGCATATCGAAAAACAGCTGTATCTAGTATACCTTCGTAGATTCCGAACAATTCATCTTTATAAACTACAGCAAGCGAAGTGACACAAGTTGTGTCGGTTCGAACAATGGTGTTTCCAGTTACATAACAATTAGATAGCGTGAAGCTTATCTCCTCTTTTTTAATTACCAATAAGAATAAACGAGCAGTATTCTACTTAGGTAATGCGAACGTATGCAGCAAAAAAAATCTTGAAGCATGCAACCAACAACCATGCCTGTTTTAGATAACTTATAATCCGTTACTTGAGAAAGACTACATTAGCAGAGTATCTGATGATGACATCCACGACGTCGAGTTGATTCACATAATCATAAATCTTTATTTAGGATAGCTGGGAAAACTATCCTACTGTTTAGCTGAGACTAGCAGTACTTTGGCTGGATGACATTTGTTACTTCTAATTATCGAAAATGTGATACGAATGCGTTGAGCAACTTAGGTCCCCATGATGACTTTAAGAGGAGTACTTCTGTAAATTGATTCAAAAAGCTTTAACACCAAAACGACCAGGGCCAAGAAACGAGATATGCTACACAGCTGATTAATGAGTGCAGTTGTAAATTAAAATAAAAAAGACTCGTCTCTTTTAAATTAATGTATCTATACAAGTTTACATAATAAAAGCGAAATTTTATATTGCGCTTCGTCAAAATACACACGGGGTTCAGTTTCAGTGTCTCTACAATGCGCTACAAGCCCATTTTCCGTCAAAGAACAATCTGAAAAAGAATACAGTCTTCGTTAGAGCATGTTAATACTGTATATTTCTCAAAATTCAGGTAGAGGTCGCCTCATACGATATCAGAGACGAAAAATAAGTCATCATATTGAAAGAGCGCGAGACATACCTGTGAGCAGATAACGGCATTCAACATCCTGGCTTCGGGGGAAATAACTGCGTCTTCACTTCTCTATAGCTGTAGGCGAAATTGCCAGCTTTATCAAACAGAAGCCATTCTCACCAACGTCGTTAGTTTCCAGCAGGAATGTCGTATCACTAACGTCTGCTAAGAAGTGAAATGACCATAAGATTTGATCCATTGTCCACCAGACTAACAATATATTCTAAACGTCGAGATTCTGCTCCACTGTAGGCCTGATAAACTAGTTGGGAGAGTTTGTCATTCTCCGACAACCTCCAAAGGATACGAACAACAATTATCGCAACCGATCAGCAACGGAGAGAATGTAACGAAAACAATACTTGTGTATATAACCAATGTTCTGTTTTCTCTTCTTGAACGAAGAAACTCGGAACGCATTATACATTACACATACAAACGGAGTTCTTCAGTCTCACAAGCTGCGCAATGCGTCACAAGCCCATTTTCCGTCAAAGAACAATCTGAAAAAGAATACAGTCTTCGTTAGAACATGCTAACACTGTATATTTCTCAAAATTCAGATAGAGGTCGCCTCATACGATATCAGAGACGAAAAATAAGTCATCATATTGAAAGAGCGCGAGACATACCTGTGAGCAGATAACGGCATTCAACATCCTGGCTTCGGGGGAAATAACTGCGTCTTCACTTCACTATTGATGTAGGCGAAATTGCCATCTTAAGCTGGCATTTTCTTCGGGCGCATTGCAGATTTTGAGTATTTGACCCGAAGTCTGCTCCAAATAGTCTGCAGTGCGCCCTAAGTTACTATTATACACTACGGCCTCATTAATGTTCGAGGGTCAGTCGGCAACTCAGGATGCAGGGACTTAAGTTCTTCCAGCATAATACGAGTATTTGCCATATTCAGCTTGCATCGGTAGACAATGTTGCGAATGGCATCAACTGCAGTGCACTCGCTGCGGTTAGCTTTCTCAGTTGCAGGCAGTTGTTCAGCCGTTAAGTGTTCCTCCAATGACGGTGGAGATGCATTGGTATCACAAGGAACATCAACTGGAACGACAAGTTGTTGGGGAGTAACCATGTTTCCTGGCGTAATTTCTGGCTGCGGTTCAATTTCACGAGATTTGGAATACAATTCTGTGTACATTAATTTGAAATAACAAGCTTACCTTCTATATGCTTCTTCCACTCCAGTTTGTATTTCTTGAGACGTCGATAGTACTTTGACCTATATCGGCTGAAGTTAAAATTAAGTTTCGCTGCTTCGTCACAGGAGAATGATAAATGCAACTTACGTAGTCTCAAATACGCCCGGAGTCGTGGTTCGACAACAGCTGGTGTTATGCTGTCATCTCGGTTAATAAGTGTATTGATCATGGTTGACGGAGAACCCTTGAAGCTCATTTTACCTATAATAAATCGGAAAAATATAAAAGAAACTGACTTCTGCAGTCTACACTGATTATATGCTATGTCTAATGATAAAAATGGGTAGTAGTGTAATAGTTGTAATATTAAACATATAAGTATGCAATTAATTACTTCCAAACATTGGTAAACTAGGAGGTTGGCAAGCATGCAAGGAACTCACCGCAGTGGAATAACAAACTGAGAATTCAACCGCTCCCAAGGATTCTAGTCCAGTAAAAGACTTCTAATGAAGTGGCCTATTATGATGTATTCAGATAGTAAAAACTATGTTTAATTGATTGCTTATATTAAATAAGTATATAATTTCAATTTATATATTACTAATCACTAATTCAGATTCATTGTAACGCAGTTTAGCAAAGTTAGCTGTCATTGGTTGATGAAGTACATTTGGGTTACTCCCATTGATTGATTCCTAGCCAATCACCGCTAATAAGAACGCCCCAAAAAATCTGCAGTGCGCCCTAAGTTTAAGTCGGAATCTGCAATGTGCCCGAAATCTGCCCCAAAAAGTCTGCAATGCGCCCGAAATCATTGCTGGCTGGGTTTGTCAAACAGAAGGCATTCATCAACGTCATGCCAATTGTTGAGCATTCAATATCAGAGCATCTCGAAGTGATGGAAAGACGCGAGAGTGTCTTTGTGCATGGAGAAAAAGTGAAACACAGACATACATCCTTTCACACGAGCTCTGCTACTACGAGGGGACAGCACGATGCCGACAGAGGATAGCGGCACAAATGGCTTACGGAGAGGCTGAGCACTTGAAGGTCACTTACGCACACTGTGATTGGTAGACTTTCCTTTGCGTAAACGTTGCGGCTAATACGTGTCGTACGTTACTGAGGCGGGCTTTGAAATAACAATAATAAAAGCGAATAGACATTATATTTTTTAGCCGAAGGGAACAAGTTAACATGTGTGTAAATTTCACAGATGTAATAAGCATTTGATCCACTCACGAGGAGAATATTCCTGGCTAACTTAATCAAAGAAGTATAAAGTTTGAAGATTTTATCTCTTTCAGTTGGTTGTAACGGATAGATAAGAGTCACTTGTATAATATTTGCTTTTTACAGAAGAGAAAATGTGACAGGTGATTTGGAAGTTACGCAATTCCTGAAATCTATCGTGGAATATATTGAAGACTAATCTATGGAATTTCTCCAACTCTGTGATTGTTCCCTCCCTTGTTCACATATTCAGTGTAGCTAAGATAAGGAATTGTTCACCAGAGGTAAGATAAATTTATCTGATATGTATCCATCCTCAGATATTTCTCAATACGGTCGAAGGAACACAATGTCAATCTTTGCTTGAAAAGTTCTCATCCAGTTTCTCCGAACGGATCTGGTGGTGACGAAAACTGCAGACTGGTCGAACATCACTACCAACGGGTACAAACTGATACAGATGTTGCGGACAGAGTGTTTGGTGAACTTATGATGACTAGTCACCATAGCTATGATGCAGCTATAAAAACTCTACAACTGTGATTTTTTTCACTGGATTGTTATTCACTCTTTTTAGTGTAGATATGTACTCTTTGATTCTGACTTATTTTTAACTTCATTGATTGTTGTTTCCTTGCAAATATATGCATTTATGTCGACTAACTTTGTCTCTTTTACCTATCATGTTGAGGACAATGCAGAGTTAACGAGAATGAAAGGCAACGTAGTAATACTTATGTGAAATGCGTCAGTCTTAAATTGTTATTATTTCCTCAATGCGTCATTAAGCCTTACGTAAAGTGTTTCAGTTACGTTTAGCCCGGTTGCGTATAATATTATTATTCACGATTGTTAAGAAAGTGGCCGTAAAAAATATGTTCGTACTGTGATAACGAAACATAACCTAGCAAACGTAGGTTCTATACGTACACGACTTGTATTGGTAGTCTAGGCACTTCAAGTACACTCTGCAACGCACATCGTATTTATCACAAATAGTCTGTTATTCTTATGTTGCGTTTAACACCACTATCTCAAAGGAAATCATTAGGTAACAAAGAGATAACTACATTATTCTTCTTGTGTTATCATTTCCTATCAATAAGCTCTTACATGATCACATCAACGCTTAGACTCGTGCATTAGTTGACTACGTCACTAAACTTCATTGATTATTTCGTTATCATAAAATACGGTAACACATTAGATAGGCTTTTGTTGTGCATATCGCCTGTTTAAGGTTTCCTAGCGAAAGCAATAGCAGTACCCCATCGTGACCAAATTCAACCACGTGTAAATATGACATTTTACGAATATTACGTCTTCTACACTGGCATCACTTCGCTACTCCACAAACAGTAAGTATTAATAGTGTATGAATGGAGTGAAAAATTTTCAAAACAATATTTATTTCGATAAATACATTCGTAATATCACAAATATTTCATCATTTACACAAATGTTATCCTTTTTAATCCCATTAGAATGTCTAAATGTATTGAGTGATTGAGGAAGTAAAGACCATAATCTGGAAATTAAAGATGATAAAAATTTAATGAGAAAATGGTGAGTTATATAAATAACTTAAAACATAGTACCTACCAGTTAAACGACTGCCTCTTCACCGTTATCTGACGAAATAAGCAACTCAGTTTCCTTTCTTACTGTGAGATTTGGTAAAGATCATGAAATCATACCTACCTCGATATTTAAACATCTCCTCATCATTTAAGTAAAATACACTAAAAAATTGGAATTATTTAGCATTTTCTATCATAATTGACATTTTCCGACGAATTCTGACATTTCTTATGCGCCTCAGCATGTCAATTCGATGAAAGGACAGCATCTTTAAACACACTGAAAACGACCGTTATTCTCAAGTTTTACACGATTTTTCGTTAAAATACGGTATGTAAACCGTATTTCTGTCGAAAAAACCACTAAAAACAACGTAGAATAGCCCAAACACAACACCACGATAACACCTTACAAACTGCAGCAATCAGCTGATTTGTGCCGCTATCCTCTGCCCACGATGCCCAACTGCGCACAATCTCTATTTCCCGCGACGTGCTGCATCATTGTAAAGGTTTCAATTTCCAATATCGTCTTCACGCGTTAGCATAGAGCAACTTGATTTCCTTTTGCTCCTTTCGTGATTGTCAGGTGAAATTTCTCAGCTTTCAATAGACTTCTGCGTAGTTTGTCCCTCCACTCGACTGTTGTAGCCTTGGTTGTTTCCAAAAGAAGTGGTTCTGGGATTGGTTCTTAGTATGAGGTGTGTTAAGTCCGTGTCGCTACTGTCAGTGGAGTTTGTCCTTTCAGGCGTTATTAATCCCGTAAGGTTGAAAATAAAGATTAAAATGATGATAAAAGCAGACAGTATTAGTGTAGGTTATTTAGACTTAGAAAAGAAAAATAAAGGAAATCTAAATAAGGTGGCTAATGGAATTTAAAGCCGATACATGCATATGCGTAAGGGAAGTAATAGTTGGAGTGGTGAGAAGAGCAATACAAGAGTGAATGTGATGAAATAAAGATGAGTTTAGGTGTATATCCACTAATAGTGTGTGAGTTTTAGGGGAGTAGGTCATTTGGATTCATTCCTTGTGTCGTTTCTTGGATATCCAGTATGTGCTTAAGGCTTTCCACAGGCGGTAAAGTAGCCACGTCTGCTGGTAGGGAGTTCCAAGGCGCAGCCACAAAGAAGCCCATGCGTGCCTTATCGCAGAATACCTTTGTCCAGATAACTCCAGTCATTTTTATTCTTAGAGGTAATAATTAAATTCCCGCCTAAGCTGACAGTAGCCAAGTGTGAAAAGATCTAATTCCTTCAACCGTTCATCACATGATCTATTTTGGAGACTCATTTCCTCTTTGGTTTCCCGTCTTCGGACTCTTTGCAAATGGTCAGCGTATCTTCTAAGCAGCCGGGAAGCAATGATATTGTGCATTTCGATGTGTGGTCTCACCTATGTTTTGTACAATCTTATAAATAGATCAGGAGTGAGTGCACCTGGTAAAGTTCAACAATAGCGTCCCAAGCGATGTGAACGCACGAGTGACTTTCAGTCAAACAATCATAAAAATGAGGAATTTTTTCGCAAAAATGACGTATAATTACAAAAGTGCATGAAAACACATTAAACGTTTCTTCCTCCTTTCCCAGTAATGTCCCTCTTTTTTCCAAACAATTGTCAGATCGGAAAGTTACCTTTCTCTGACATGACTTACAAATACGTCTCAGTTATAATGAGGAGCATAAGTTGCTAAGCTGGACAAGTTTCTGTACATGTATTCACCAAGGTGACTGAAGATGAGCTGTTTTTCTGAGTCGCTTATCTCTCCTATCCTCCTGTACAGTCTTTCCCAAAAGCTCTCTGTCGAATTACCATGGTTTGCAGTAGGAGGATCGACGACCTCTTACTAGGAAAATGTGGGTGATAAAAAAACAAAAATAAATGATGTCACCTTTATATCTATCCCTAATCATAACCCTAACCTTTATCCTGACACTAACTCTAAACCTAACACCAACCCTAATTACAACCCTTATCCTAACTGTAAACCAAATCCTAATTATGACCCTGATCCTAACCCTAACGAGATTTTAAGGTATTGTCCAAACAGTACTTAAAAAAGGGATCTGAGTGAAATTCGATGCATATTCGGTGATACCGTTGATATTTCAGCTATGATAATGACAGGAACCATCAGCCGACCGCTAGCATGCGTTCAAGGTCACAGGAGCAATTGAACTCCTTAGGCCCTTATTACTGAGCTTCGCTAAGCACCTATCTGTTAACATATGAATTGTGCAACTGCATATGCCCTTGCTATATTGCCCATGCGACTCATGCTGTTACACACTTTTCCGTCGCAACTAGAACTAGGTCGCGCTCCAGCTTTGTGTAGGACAACTTTTCGTTGTACAGAGCTTGCACGGCTGAGCTAAACAAAAAATTATTCAAACAAGGGGTATACACGAGAATTGCATTATGTGCCATTTTGCAAATTTTTATTTTTTATTTATTTTTTTTTGATTACAGCTTGATACCACATGCAGTAGAACAATCTAACATGACCTTATCTAGTTTTCGTATCCACAATCAAATTTCTTTCCTATTATGAAACTACGATTAGACTGGTGAAAATATTGGAATAAATACATCATTGACTCAAAATAATACATCAATAAACTTTCAGTCAAGGATGCTGTTCACAGCAAAGTTATATGGGAGAATTGACTTCAAGCTTTATTTTTCCCAGATATTTGTATTACATTCATCTGATGTCTGGGTTTTTTGTTAATGCGAAGATAATATTTTTATATCTCTTTATGTGTTACACAGACAGACTATTTAGCAGACTGTTCCGACTGACTCTAATGTCAGAAAGAACAACCAAACTGTAAATTCACCATACATCGAAATATGTGTAATTTATATAATAACTTATCCATGCCTGTACAACTGGTATGTTACTGCATAAACAGGAATAAATAAATATAAATATAAATGTATTTTCAGTACAAGTATGGCATTTTCAGCATGGATATCGGTAGCCCAAATTTTGCAGGCCGACCATAGATATCGGGTGTGCGTTTGCGGGGATAGAACCCCGAAACATGTGCATGGTTGGCAAGAGTCCTAACCACTGTGCCACCACCGACGTCCTCTTCCTGAAATAGCGTTCAATCACGTGGTGGTATAGCACTCACACATATATACGCTGTTCACTGGTTGACCATAACTATCAGCAGGAAACGGAACGAAGTTTGGGTTGCCGCTCAACTTTGATGGTGACCTTAGTAAACGGTTTACAATTTAACATTTATAAGAACCTGTTCTGATTGCTTGTACAATAATTGAACAATTTAAACTTTAGAAAAAGTATTAATTTATGATACTTCATGATTGTAATTTATAATATTACTGATCGTGCCTGTAAAATTTCATGCATTTCTCGTAAACACCAGTTTATACGAAATATAAATCATGATTATTAACATGAAACTTTGAAATTGAGGAGTGCCATTGTAAACTCTAAACTAAGACTACAAAATCCACTTTCTGCACTACTTACGACTCCACCTCTTAGAAGTACAGGGAGACTAAATTAAGCTAGACACTGTAGCTAATAATAATAATATACTAACGTAACAGTCGAACACATGAAAATCATTCACACGATGCGGAGAATGAGAAAGTAGTTAAAGTTTATAAAAGTTACATTTTCCGTTTTAAAAGTCTATTCACCAATACTTGAAAGAACTGAGCAAAAAATCACAGGGCCACGTAAATTAACAATAACAATTTGCTTCAATTCCAAAACAGTACTTGTGAAACAGAATGGAATTCTCAGCAATCTTACTACAGTATTGCATCCAGTTAGTACATTATCAATAAATAAAAATAAAATTCTACATAGATTAAGGAAATCTCAGTCCAATAATACGCGGTACGTCCAACGTTTGCGTTACATTTTTGCGTGATTCGTTACATAAAATTTATCTTGTTGTAATACTTGCACAAGTACTCTACTACCTCTATACCTATAACTATTAACTCTCATATCAAATAGTTATGGTTAACCAAAGTAAAAATCAACGAACTCAATCCCCTGTAAATCTGATGACTAATTTTAAGTCGCTGATTGCTACATCAAGCAACACACTCCCTACAAATGGTTATAGTGAGCCACATAACCCACTTGTATGTCGTAAGCGTCTAGCTGAAACTGAGGATAAAACTGTACTGACAGCTAGTATTAGCACTACTCCCAAAAATTCAGTACCCTCTGTTCATACAGAAACCCTCCCTTCACCTTATGTGCTTATCGAAAAGCTCCAGCCTTCAAGCTCTGTTTCAGTACTATCTTCAGAAATAGAACTTCTAAAGTTGTCTATGGGAGAACTTAAGGCAGAGTTAAGGGAAATAAAAAACAATAAGTCAGTAAATCCTGGAATTTCTGAAACCAATACCAAAATATCCAAATTATCAGATCAGATTATTGATATCAGATCGCAGGTCTGTGAACTGACACCTTTAACTATCCTCATGAGAACTGTAGACCTTAACGAACTTGACACGGAATCGGTATCTAAGGTGGATAACCTCATTAACTTTGTTACTACAGAAGTAGCAAAACGACTCGACGCTAAACTAAATGCTATTGTCTACAACGTTCCGGACAATGAGGCACTAAAAAGGGTACAGCGCATCTTACCTAGTGAGGCGAAAATTCCCAACTCCAAGACTAAGTGCTACAGGCTGAAGAAGATTCAACATGAAAAGTGTTGTCCTATTCGTTTTCAGTTTGAAACACCGGCAGAGGCCAGAAAATTCATCCACTCCCAACACACCCCATCGCAAGCCAGAAATTACAAACTAATAAAGGTTGTGGTGGACAAGACCGTCATAGAAAGGCGCGTATATAATTATCACACTGAGTCTAATTGTGGAATAAACAATAGGACATTGCAAGCAGCAATTATACCCAACCCTTTGAGAGATACCGTAGAATCCACCGCACCACTCCTCTCTAACCACACGGAATTATCCTCTCAGAGAGCGACACCAACCGAAAGGCGACAAGATTGTAATCAAATAGCCAATAAAATTATACCACCTATATTTTGGTGTGGTTGTGTTCTCTGAGCTGGATGGTTTGGTTGCGAAGCTTTCATTGCTCTACTGAGCAACATCTTCAGCGCATACTTCGATGTGAAGTGAGCTTTTGGAATTCTCTATGAGTTTATTAGTCATCTCTTCTAGTAACCTTGAACGTGATTGGTTGTTTTCGTGTGACATTTCATCCCCTAGTTTCCTTGTCTCG
>OX235273.1:146714714-146748885 GCA_944472155.2 Trichobilharzia szidati
GGAAATAATTGCGTACATTGTTCTGGTGTTTTTGTCATTGCTGTCGAAGTGGTAGAGTCAACTGATGGCAGTCTGATTTTATTGTGTTTCAACATAGAACTCTGCATATAAGTGGAGCGGTTCAAGTCGCCACACTCCCATTCCTTGTAGCACACAAAGCAACAGAAGAAAGTAGAAGAAATGCAAAATAGAGACAGTAAACACAGATATGAGAGAAAAGGAATGGTAATAACGAAGAAATTATAAGTCACAAGGAGTGAATGCACCTACACCAGATACTGAGAACGATTTTGAGCTATATCACCCACCGACTGTCTCCAGCCTTGATTGGTCTTAACCATCCCGAGGACCCCAACCAGTTAGGCGGCCAGTCTACACCTTCCTACGTTACTGGCTTAGACTAACTGTTGTGAAATGTGCATCCTGAATTCTACTGTGTATCTGCTATGCTTTATTCCTTGTAGATTTTGAAGAAATCACGCTATTGATGTAAGTGATCGACTCATAATCGAAACTGTACCAGTGAATCGTATCACTTAGTAGAGTAACACAGACTGAAACTGTTATAACGGAAGGTTACTGATTTCTGATTGCCATTCAACTCAACTGGAATGCACGTTCATGACACTATACATTGGTTAACTGATCATTTGAAAATATTCCTCACACTGAGATAGACACAGAAGTTAGATTTAACTGCGGTGACAGCGAGAACAATTTATTATTTAAAATAGGCGTCAGCGGCACAGCGGTTAGGACTCCGCAGATCCCCTTCTGATGCACACCTGATATCAATGGTCTGCCTGCAAAATTTGGGTTGCCGATATTTCATGCTGACAATTTCATACTTGTTTCAAAAATACGGTGTGGAATCAAGCTATAATCAAAATGAAATCAAAAAATAAATTATGTAAATTTCATTGACTGGTTCCATGTTTTCGTTTGACCGCCACTAGCTAGTTCTTTTCCAGCCTGACCCTATGTCAGCTAACATTGCCCATTGTCGTGGAAGGCGATGACTAGGCATGCGTAACACATGTCTTAACCGTCTCAGTCGACGTAGCTTCACAGCCTCGTCGATTGGTTACCCCTCCTTATCTAACACTCGACCGAAGCCTAACCTTAATATTACTCACCCTACTATACCACTTCACATGGGACATAAAACGCAGACACCTATGATCAAATACAGATAGTCTTTTCGTGTCCTCGATTGTCAAAGGCCAGGTCTCACACTACATGTATTACACTAAGTTGACAATATAGTGATTCAAAAGAAGAATACGGTGACTGGTTGTTTTCCTACCCAAGGCTATTTTGTACTGCCTTCTGACCGTTTCTCAGAAAGTTAAGCCATATATCTGCGAATCGTATTTGCACACGTTAAGTCTTCTGTGATTGGTTGTTGAGTTCCTCAGGGTTAGTCTTCGTTCTTGTTTTTCCTCATGAACCCGATTTGAGACGTAAACACTGACGTAAATTGTTGTCTACAATTTTGGCTTACAGACAGCTCTCACCACAGTACTCACCAACTCTCTGACCATCGTTTTGTAAAGAAAGTAGAATAGGTTGTTTTGACAACAAAGTTGATGTCCAAGAAGAAAAGTGGTCAAAATAAAAACATTCATAAATATATTTTGTAGGGAGAGATGAATATTCTGGAATTAAAAGGTGAATTCAAATGTAGAGGAGGGAGATAGTTACTTAATCGTGTGTGTGAACGGTCATCTAAACAAAATGATGAAATTCAAGTTATGTCATCGACTGAAATGAAGAGTTTGAAAGGTACGGTAAAGGAGTTGATCATTATTATTAATAATAGGCTCTTTTTAGGCTTCACTCTTCAAAAGACAACATTCATCGCCTTCCTCCTGCACCTGTGTCTACTGACATAGTGTCATGTTAGAAAAGTGTTATAGGTAGGCAAATGAAAATATTTAATCAATCCATAATGTCTCTGACTATTGGTCTGAGTCACGAAGAGAGATGTACGCTTGCTTGTTTGGGTTCTTTGAAACTCCAATAACCAATGACTTCAGACGGTGGGTGATATAACTCAAATTCTTGGTCACTGCCACAAATGCATTCTTGACTCTAAACAAATACAATATAGGCTGACGAGAAAAGTGATTAATTGGTCTGAGTAACACATGACCTGGACAACTGAATCTATGCAACTTTACAAACTCATCCGTTGACTCTCTCTCTCGCTCTCCTTATCTAACACTCCACGCCTAATCTCATTATTATTAACGAGAGAAAGAACGTAACTATCTGTTATCAAAGACAGCTACTATCCATTTCATTTTTTCTGTCTTCGATGACCATATCTCAACAGTTTTAGAGAAGAGTGGAGTAAACTAGTTAAACGTGACAGACGTAGGGGGAGAAATAGAATACTAAGACTGGAAATTTTTGAATCTATCTGGGGAAATTTTAAGTTTGCATTAATGATTGTATGTGTCGTGTGTGTGTGTGGTTTCTACATCTATATGTGTCTGTAAATTGTCACTTTTTTCAGCTATTCTAACACGTACAGAAATGTATGTGATTATTAAACGATTTAATGTCTTTCAGTTAGTAATGTTCGATAGTGGTATTTACTCTATTATTATTATTCCCTAGGGTTCCAAGGGGAACATACAGGGCTTCAACAACACATCTCCACTTTGTTCTATTCTCTGCTGTCCACTTTACCTGCCTCCAAGATTTCCCATAATCTCTCATATCCTCCTTCTCCTCCACGCACGACCTCCTGTTATGGATTTCATTAATTAATGAAGCCACTTTTTCATTTCACTGCTATATGCTCTTTTCCACCTTGGTCTATCCCATGTCAGCTTACATGGACTGTCAGGGATGGCAGGCGATGGCTAGGCTGCCATGTGCAATACCTGACCTAACCATCTCAGTCGACGTAACTTCGCAACCACATCGATTGATTTTCCCTTCTTACCTAGCACTCGACCGAAGCCTAACCTCAATATTACTCACCCTATTACACCTGACACCTAGCATGGGAGACAGAACGTAGACACCAATGATAAAAGACAGCCAGCTAGCCAGGCTTTTCATGTCTTCCACTTTCAATGACCGTGTCTCACTCACAGCCATAAAGGAGGATGGAGCGAACTACTTTGCTGAGTAGTATACACATCCTTTGGTCGATAGTCAGCCGGATATCACATCTACTAAGTCAGAGATGGCGGAAGTTGGCGAGTGCCAGACGAGCCATCTGTATCCGTCCTGAGATTTCATCAACGAGAGATGGTCCACATACTGTACCATTTCGCCCCCTCTATCTTTAACCTAGAAGTGAGTCGAAATAGTCCAGTCCTGTAGCATCATCTTACATTTAACAAGAAAGAATCGTATGCCAAATATTCGAAGATTTCTGTTGGTGGTGTTCATAAGTCTTTGTATTTTATCAACGTCTTCATTCTGTATACCTACGTTTCAGAATCTGTCAAACAAAGGTGAAGATATTGATCAATACACGCAAAGTTAAACTTCAAGCACCACTAACTACCACCAATCAGCGAATGACCTCGAAAGCACCAGTCACGTGAAGGAGACATTTTTGTGTATGCAATACATGTATTTATGATAAAATGCACAAAAACTGTAGAAAAGTGTTACAGAGGATACCTTTCTCTCACATGTGATAAAAATAGCCTTCAATCTTAGGTTAGAGTATCAACAGAGTATAACTCCATTGTGGGCAAAATTTATTTTGATAAAGTCTCATATTGTTATACAGTAATATTTTGTGAGCAATAAATTGTGCTCAAAACGTCATCAGTAAATATTACTGTATAACACTGCGAGACTTTATCAGAATAAATTTTACCCACAATGGAATTATACACTACCAGAGTGCACAAGTTCTATTCTTATATCAACAGAGAAATTTAACCACTTTCTATGCATGTAATTATTCAGGGCTTCTAACCCTGACAATGACCCTGATTTTTCCTGAACCTAACCCTTACGTGAAAATATCCCTAAACTGACTGTAAGCTAACTGGAACCAACCCTAATGTCGCCTTTATTAGGTTAACCTAACCCTAACTTGTCCATAGCTTAAAGCGTAACTTAATCTTTACCAAATCTAAGCTGTAACTTGCCAGATATTCCATTTAATAATCTGACACTTCGATGAGCATGTTTAATTGATGATGACAACATTATCTGCCAGGTTTCACTAACTTTCTCAGTGAGCGTTTCAAGGTCATTGGTGCGGTCGCACTCCATTGGTAGTTAGTCAGTGATGCTTAAAGTTTATCTTGACTCAATACACCCTCTTCCTTCCTGACCTATAACCAACCTGGTTCTCTCATGTTTGTTTCTCCCAAGCAGCACCACTTAATCCTACGCATTATTTGTAATCAACTTTGTCAAATTATAGACAAATAGTCGTGATATCTCACTCACTAAATAATCAATGAAATAGAAACACAATCTGAACGTTTATACTTGTAAGACTTTTTAATTTGAACAATGTGTCAATCGTTTTTTCCCCACATATATTCACTAGCTAAAGCCTATCCTGCAGCTAAGTTGTTTCCTGTCCGTCGAACAACATGCTCTTTAGTGCATTCAAAAGTTGACAGATACCCACCCTTCTCATGTTAACTCCAACTGTGTATACAAATTAACGTGTATCTGCGGAGCAGTTACATTGGGAGAACAGAAAGAAGGGCATACCTGTCTAATTTCTGAAGATGTGCCGAAAAGCCTGCGTCTTAAGGGAACAAACTCTGATAATAGTGCCATTGCTAGACATCTCCTCGATACCGGTCATGAGGTGGAAATCGCGAAATCCTTTAAAATTATCAATATACAAAAAAGGAGCTCGATTCTCCTTAAGTTTGCCGAAGCAATTTCTATTAAACGCTTGAAAGCAGATTTATGTGTTCAGAAAGAAGTGGTTGTCAGTCTTTCTTTGCCCTGCTGCCTGGTAACTGGATGTCTTTATTCTCTCATTTGATTACTTAATCTTTGGCTTTGACCTCACCCCCACCCTTTTGACATAGTGTAATTTTGTTTGTCTGTTGTTCCTATGCCCTTCTTTCTGTCCTTCCAATGTGGGGGCATATCTACGATTTTCTGAACATGTACCAATAAGCTTATGTCTAAAGGGACATTTCCTCGACACGGCTTATGAGGTGGACGTCGCAAGATCATTCGAAATTATCAATAAGCAAAAGAGCTCAATTCTCCTTAAGTTTGCTGAAGCGATTTCCATCAAGCGCCTGAAACCTGACTTATGCGTTCAGAAAGAAGCAGTTATCAGTCTTTCTTTGCCCTGGTAACTAGATATTTTTCATCTCTCTTTCATCCGAATGCGAAATACTGAAAAGTTTCCATTGTGAATGATTATTATTGTTGGGAATAGTGTGTAATGTTATATATATATATATATATATATATATATGATTTTTGTTTAAAATGAACTCTGTGCAAGTATGTTAAGATTGTTTTTGTAGGTATACTTAATAATGTCTTTGCCCTGTAAGCAGAGGATGAGAAGGCAACGAAATAAAAATGGTACCATTTTATTCTGCAAAAACTGTAGTTCTTCCTTTGTTGAAATTAATTAAGGGTAATAAACTTGAATTGCCTGTGTAAAACTAATATAAGCGTAATATTCTGAGCACTGTTCACTGTCAACTGACATCATGTAAAATTTGCAAGTATGCTAAGACCTTTCTGTATATAAACCTCATAATTTATTTAGGCTGCAAGCAGCAGCTGACGAGAAGCCAACGGAATAAATGATGGTACCATATTATTCTGCACAAACCACCACTGTCGTTCTTGCTTTGTTCATAAACACGAATGAATAGATGTACTCTCATAACATCTATGCTTACACACATACACATACGCACATGCACACACACAGAAAGACGCAGTGAATAATCCTGGAGTACTGCATACACACACAAACATACATATATACACGGATAGAGAGCTATTTAAACTTGTCTGTGAATTGACTTTTAGTAAATCAATCGATATTTATCGATAAGATGTTTGAAAGTTTAACTTCAGGATTGAGCAGGGGAATATTTGCTTCACAGTTAGATCCGCCTCTAGGGTTCTACTCTAATAAATGTCATATTAACATATTTGTGTAAAACTTGGGGCAGTGTGGGGGTAGTAAGTAATTCCATATTAGTTTGTTTATTAGATGTATCACACAGTGAGGGAAACAGTACTATTTACTGGGTGACGAGGTTTCGAACACAATTTATTACTGTTCATAATCATATCAATTACAATCACACGACTTCGAAACTTGAGTTTTATAGTTTTCTTTGTTCTCTCCTATTTGTCGTATGGGTAGTAGAATTTTCCAGATATCGGGTATAGGTGATGAATCATTCCTATTACACGTATTCTCTCTCAGTTGATTCGATAAACAAAGCTTCTGTTATCAATCTTTCCCTATACCCTGTTACATTAGATTTTAAAACTGTCCTTCTATCCCATCCTATTATATGGCTGTATTGTGTAATTGCATGTAGTGAGTGCTATAGTTGAGCTATTCTCCAGATTTCTTATCTTATTCGCGTCAACTAATCTATTTTTTGTGCTCGGCTAGTCTCATTGACTGACCCTGTTCTACTAGTTTGACCTATGTATTTGACCTGACAATCATCGCAGACAGCGTATTAGATAAACTAAATTGTTTTGTTTCAAAGGCTCCACGGGGTCCTTTAACCGACAAATAATAATAAGTGTCTCCTTTCTAATACAATGCGAAAAATTCTACCACTCTTATGTGATGATAGGTTTCTTCATAATAATTAGTCAGTATCATTATTGTGAGGCTAGGAGGGGGAGTGATAAATAAACATGACAGTTAATACAGGGTAGAAATGAATACATTGCAGATGGATTGTATAGTGTATGATTTTGAAAAAATAGGCAGTGATTCAGGAATAAATGAGCGTTCAGCTTAATGATAATAATAATAACAGTGAGTTTGTTTCAAGCAGTATTGTCGATTCAGTTTGGAAATTTTAGCATGTTATAGATTGTTGAATCGAATGTTCTGTTGATATAGCAGCATGGTTACGTGAAATACAAAATTAACAGTTATAACACAGCTTAAACGATGTTCACACTTATGAAAAAATAAATAAAAACAAAAACAAAAAATTGAGAGGACTATAAATATAAGAAGTACAGTAACAATAAAGCTTGATGTTGTAAGGGTGGAGGAAATGGTTTATTTAGTAGTGCAAAAAAGGGTTAGTTAGTTACTTTGTGCCTGACACTATTTTCATCATATAAAGTACGTGCCAAATACGGTATAGTGGAATTTTTATACTTAGACGTACGTGCATAAATTCTCCTGAAAAAACAAGGTTGGACCTGCGGATGAATTGGATGCTCACAGTCTGACAAAATTCCCTTAGCAAATTTGTTGGGTGAAATCAAGTGCCTATAATCAATGACGATGTCAACGATATGACCCAATAGGATAGCATATCACTAGCCCTATTGACAGTCTTTAGAGTTCTACGAAGTATGACATAGCCTTTTTTTAAGCAATCCAGGAAAAAATAAGAGTGAACAGTAAAGAGGAATAGGTAAGATGCACGAGTAGACAAACTGTAAGAGGAGGCGTTGGTTGAGTTATGCCCCAGTGCCTTAACTTCCTTATGTAAAAAGTCAGACGAAATATTCTTTGAGAAATCTCTAAGACATGGGAGGACCAGGATAGGTCAGAAGAGAGAATTAATCCAAGATACTTAACTTCAGACTAGATTTCTATATCACTATCATCAATTTTGCAACGGTCATAGGAATCAACAGCTTCATTTAACTTTCTTTTACATAGGAAACTGAAATTAACGGTCTGATATTTGGAAGGATTCAGTTTAAGGCCGTTAGACGAAGACCATTTACTAATTCCTGATAACTTAGTAAGCAACTGAAGATGAAGTAGAAGTCAGAGAAAATAAAATAATTTGGATAATGATAATTTTTAAAAGGGTTTAAAGGGAGGTCAAAATTGTCAGTGGTTTACATTCATATGTGTTGATGGTCAAGGTGAGGAGAATGGCTGAGTCGATTTCTTTTGATGGATACACAAGTTTAGCTTCTTCATGTGAATTTCAATGGCTTCGGATGTGTGCTGGGCAACAAACTCGTAAAGCGATATCTACTTTATAGGATTTTCATCATGATCTGACATCGGTTAGGGAAGTTTTGGGAAACCAGGCTCGGAGTACTGGGCAGGTGTTTCTATCATCCTAGTTCGTGACTCTTCAGGGCTACGCACCCACCCGGCTGAGTTTGAACTTAGGATCTTCCAGTGAGTACTCGGTTCTTACTGATGGAGAGTCCCGGACTGGAAGAAAACAACTGTCTGGCAGTTTTCTGATAGTTCTCTGAACCGACCTCAGCCCATGATGAAAATTCCGTAATCAATCAAATATTTGCAATGTGATAAACAATTTTAAAATGCGATCTTAACAACAACTTTATGCTCTACTTACAGAGCTACCAATAGATCTTGTGTTTTTTCCATAATAAGATAATAAAATAAGAACTATACACACAAATAATGGTGTGACAATGAGGTCACCACTAAGACCTTTTCTACCCAACATTTTCCTTGCAGAACTAGAGAATGGGCCTTTGACAGATGTAACTGATCAACTAGGATTCTACTGTTGGTACATGGATAATACATTTCTGATTATGAAACATGGGGATGAAGCAAAGAACATCCTGGACAAATTTACCGAGGTTCATTCTGCAATAAAAAAAGAGGATGGCACAATAAGAAGAAGTGTATTTGGAAAACTTGCATCAACTAACTGGTCAGTATACTCATTTTTCAAGCCTTGTGCCTTTGAAATACAAACGCAATCTGAAGTGCTTGGTCCATCATAAAGCAAGAACAATCTACTCTGATGAATGTCTTAGCGAAGAGCTTAATATTATTAAACGGTTGCTGAGTGAGAACGGTTATCCAGAAAAATTCATCGATGAAAATATGAATAAAAATCAAGACAGGCCAAAGTACCGACAGTTCCGGTAAAGGCCTTATTTTGCCAAATGCAGCTCCTCGGGGATAACATCAGAGAGATACTAATACAATGTTTTATAAATGCGGTACAAAGAGCATTCCCTGCTGCCGAAATACGCTGTGTCTTCAAAACCAATCCTCTTTTGCGTTCGGGGGTAAAAGATAAACTGCCTAATTTCGCATCTTATATGTGTATCTACTGGTTTGATGTTGCTGTGGAGCTAGTTAGCTGCGTAGGCCGTGCAATTAGACGTGTTTCTCGTTAGATCTCCGAACACCATCCTGCGTGGTTAAGTAAAGCAGAAACAAAATCCACTCATAGCGCTATGTTAACGAGGTGGCTTTCAAAGTCATTCACCGCATACCAACTAATCTTAAGTTCACCTCAAGAATTCGACTATTACACACATATTGCTGAGACTGGCTGTTGGAATCCACATTAAGAAACCTAACTTATGTATCCAAAAAAGGAGAAGTTGGTTAAGACACTCTCCTCACGTTGGCCATCAATCAAGGTTTTAAGGATTCTGAATTTTTTGGTGTTGAGATTTCCTTAATTTTATTTGATATTCTATTTGCTATTACATTTTTATGCTTCTTACTATAATTTATGCATCTTTCATGAACTGTCTGTAATCCCATTGTAATCCTACTTAAAAAATCGATAGTATAAACAGCTGTAGAGCCAGATGAGAAAATTATCGAAAAGAATATTTTTTTTGCTGAATTTCTTTCTAATCGTCTGAATAAATATTTTTCGCTCAATATTTGTATTGTATTAAAAATGCTATGTATGTATATTAGATTAGAGCCAGAGATGAGGATTGAATTGAGAAGTAAAAATATTCCTTCACTCAATCTTTCTGTCTTCGAAATGTCAAAATGGGGATTTTTCCTAGATTGAAATTATCAAAAGATTTAAACCAAACTCTGGGTAACCTCAGCTTAATATGATAACCCAAAAGGTATGATGTAATTCAGTGTTTATTCATTTACACATCCCACAGCAGGCCAGAGTAACAATAATGATTAGACTTGTTTCTTTTGCACACAAAGTTCTGATCGCTTAAAGCAACTTTCTATGGCTTCTGCTGTTTGGAATGTTTTGGTGCCTAGTAGCCTTATGGAGAATCGTCTATGCAGCTTTTATATTTTGTTTTGATCGGGTGAGATAAGATTGAATTTCTAATGGTTTTCATTACACTTGAATTTAAACACACTAGTAAGTGTTTCACACCATCAACGGGAGGGATTTGAAAGAGGTTACTTCATTCACTTATCTGGGGAGCATTGTCTCAACTACAGGAGGAACAGACGACGAGGATGTCAAATCGGGAATCGGAAAGGCAGGGAACATATTCATCAACCTGAAACCAATCTGGAAATCTTCGTCACTCAACATCAACAACAAAATTCGGATTTTCAATACAAACGTCAAATCAGTTAGTTCTTCTATACGGATCAGAAACTTGGCGGGTCACAAAGAATATTCCCAACAGCCTGTTGCGGACCTTTATCAAAAACTGTCTTCGTCGCTCTATACTGAAGATCAGATGGCCGGAAAGAATTACAAACAAGAAACTATGGGAACAAACAAAACAAGAACCAATCGCCCAACAGATATGCAGGAGAAAGTGGAGATGGATTGGACACTCGCTGAGGAGGCCGCTGGGTGACATCTCACATCAGGCCCTCGAGTGGAACCCGAAAGGAAAGCGGCGAGTGGGGGGCCCAAGATTGAAGTGGAGGAGATCATGTGAAGAGGAGTTGAAACAGTATGGATTAACATGGACGCAGGTGAATAGTACAGCAGAAGACAGAAGGAAGTGGAGGCGTGCAGTTGAAGCCCTATGTTCCACTAGGAACCCAAGGGAACAACAACAATAGTAATAATAGTAGGTGTTTCCTAGCACGAAAAATTTAATTTCCAGTTCTGGTGGACTGGATTATGCAGAAGAATTGCACATGCAGCGAGGAGACAGGAATACACTGGACCACAGAGGAGAAAACTCCAGGAGATATGGATTTCGAAGATGATTTATGTTCATTGTCACACAAACTCGAAGACTTGCAGGTGAAAACCGAAAACTGGCTGAAGAAGCAGAAAACAGTGAAGACACGACAGATTACAGGTGAACACAGATAAGATGTGAAGTTGATGAAGATAATCAACGAACCACAACAACAAAAACAACCAACACCAATCGCCATCAATGTGAGAGATTTGACAGATGTCTCCTCCTTCACTTATCCAGCCAGGAAGCACGGTTTCAACCACATGCCGGCCGAACACATGAAGATGTCAAAGGCAGCCAGCCAACCAGAATCGGAAAGACAAGGAAGATACGTCTTTATCAACCTGAAATCATTTAGAAATCTTCTGCTGTCCATCAGCCAGCAAAAGGAACAAGATTCGCATTTCCAACACCATTGCTGAGTCAATCAGTTGTTTATAGGTCAGAAACTTGCACTGCACATCCGTCATGAAAAGCATTTCCAACGGCTGGTTGCAGACTTTTATCAAGAGCTACCACCTTCTCTGGCTGGTTCCATACTGAACATCAAATGGCCGGTTGGCCAACCAGCCAGAAAGAATTAACAACAAGAAACTCTGCCTGGGTGGGAACAAACCGACAGGCGAGAGCCAATTGCTCAACAAACATGTGAGAGAAAATGGAGATGGATGGATTGGGCATACACTGAGGAGGCCGTCGAATGACAGCACGTGTAATGCAGACCCTCAAATGAGAAGTGACTAGTGGGTGGTCAGTGTGAAGGTGACATGGAGAAGATCATAACTGGAGGAGGGGAAGAAGGAGATGAGAGATTATGTGCAATCCTGAAGGCAGGCGAAGAGGACAGCAGAAAATTGGACAAAGTGGAGATGTGTTGTTGAAGCCCAGTATGTTCCACTCGGAACCCCAGCGAATAATGATTATACAGTAAATACCACTATCGAACATAACTAACTGAAAGACGTTAAATCGTTTAATAATCACGTACGTTTCTGTACGTGTTAGACTAGCTGGGAAAAAGTGACAATTTACAGACACATATCGATGTAGAAACCACACACAAACACACGCACACACGACACATACAATCAGTAATACAAACTTTTAATTTCCCCCAGATAGATTCAAAAAAATTTCCAATCTTAGTATTCTGTTTCTTCCCCTAAATTTTCTCTTATAGGCGTCTGTCACGTCTAAGTAGTACTTTTTTCCTTGTCTATTCTAAAACTGTTGAGATATGATCATCGAAGACAGAAAAAATGAAATGGATAGTAGCTGTCTTTGATCACAGATACTTACGTTCCATCTCTTGTGTTAGATGGTATAATCTAGTCAGCAATAATGAGATTATGCGTGGAGTGTTAGATAAGGAGAGAGAGAGCGAGAGAGTCAACGGACGAGTTTACAAAGCTGCATAGATTCAGTTTTCAAGGTCATATGTTACTCAAGCCAATAAATCGATTTTCTCGTCAACCTATATTGTGTTGGCAAAGAGTGAAGAATGCATGTGTGGAAATGAGGAAGAATTTGAGTTATTTTGTCAACAGTTTGAAGCCATTGGTTATTAGAGTCTCGAAGACCCCAAACAAACAAGCGTACATCTTTCTTCATGACTCAGACCAATAGTCAGAGACGTTGCGGATTGATTGAATATTTTCATTTGCCTACCTGTAACCCTTTTCTAACATGATACTGCGTCAGTAAACACAGGTGGAGGAGGAAGGCAATGACTGTTGTCTTTTGAAGACTGAATTCTAAAAGTAGCCTATTAATAATAATAATAATAATAATAATCTATTACTGATATGGAAAACGCCAACTCCTTTACCTTACCTTTCCAACACTTCATTTCATTCTCTGACATAACCTGATTTTTATCATTTCGTTTAGATGACGGTTCACACACACACGATTGAGTTACTATTCCCTCTCAGTCTTATGTTTGAATTCACCTTTTAATTCCAGAATATTCATCTCCTCCTACGAAAGTATTTATGAATGTCCTTATTCTGACCACTTTTCCCCTAGGACATCAACTTTGTTTTCAAAAAACTATTCTACTTTCTTTTCAAAATGATGGTCAGAGAGTTGGTATGCACTGTGGTGAGAGCTGTCTGCAAGCCAAAATTGGTAGACAGCAATTTACGTCAATGTTCACTTCCCGAATCGAGTTCATGACAAAAAGCCATAACAAAGCTATGCTTGAGGAACTCAACAGCCAATCACAGAAGACTTAAGCTGTGCAAATACGATTCGCAGATATATGGCTTTACTTTCTGAGAAATGGTCAGAAGGCGGTACAGAATAATCTTGAGCAAGAAAACAACCAATCAGAAGATGTTGCTTCTCTGCTAACAATGAGGTACATAAAGATCTATAAATACGTCTTGATTTTTTCAACAAACGATTTGTTGACTGGCCCTTGTCTTCTATTTTTGCAGTTTTAGTGTTATCAATGAAATACAGCAAGTTGGGAAATAAGATGTTTTTATAGTAAAATGAATACATTTTCAAAATTATTTGTTATTGTCTGATTCGACTGGTGAGAATATCTTCCATATATCTCGTATGTGCGTTGAGTCACTTGTATTGCATGTGTTGTGTTGGGTGTACACTAGATGAACCAGGCAGAATTGAGTAATCAATCTCTCTCGACCTGCCTTTATTACTTTTTAGAATTTTGACTCTGTCCCACCCACTCCATTGTATGTAAATTCTTGCAATGCAATGTAGTGCTGAGCTTTTTTTCTAAATTACTTCTCTTCGTGAGTGGGGTCAACCATTCTTACATTAACTAAATTCTTATGCTCCGACAATCTCACTACCCCTGATCCAATAGGTTGACCTATGTAGTTGACCTCACTCACAGTCATTGCAAGGTATTTTGTAAACTATATGATTTTGTCTAATTGGATCAACTCACAGGGACATTTAGCCTACAGAGCTTGTTCTACCTGAGTTTGTAGGTTTGAATGCCACTCTAATTCCTGTTTTATTTAGAATCCTACGTAGGGCCGCAGATGTCCCCTCCTTTTATGGTATAACCACTCTAGATGCCTTATATTCTCTCTTATTTATGTTATCATTATAAGTTTCACCATTATTTTCGTTTTTCTTTTGACACTTATTGATCTTCCTAAAGAATTTTATACGATAGTTAGTCATTTAACACCAACCACTTATTCTTCTGTCTGTTTCATTTCATCGTTTAAGTCCTTTTTTGTGCTACTTAGTGCTATTGCTCGGTTCGTTAAACACTTAACTAAGTCTGCCTTTACAGATAACGATGGATGGGATGAATTCAAGTCTAAATATCTATTAGCAGAATGTGTTGGCTTTTTATGAACGCTTCCCTACTTCCCTTCGCTTTATTTTACAATCTAACATAGCTAATTCTCCTTGTTCATTTTCCGATTCAAATGTGAATTATATTCCCTTTACTAGTGAATTTATATGTGTGAAGAAGCTAGGGGGATGTTCTGTTTTTAATAATGTGTGTGAAAGTGTCATCCACATATCTCCACCATATTACCTTTGGAGTAGGATTAAATGTTTTATTGAGAGCGATATTTCCCCAGCTGTCCACTGTGAGATATTCTACAATACATGTGCAGAATTATTTTAAATTAGCCAACGTTATTTAACATCCAAAGATTTCCACTAAAATAAATAAAATTTCTTTAAACATCTTTGAAGAACACTCAAGTACTTTTCTTCTTCTTCCAACCTAAACCTACTTTAGACGATAATATAGCTACCCATTATTGATGTACGGACACAATGTAGGCATTAAAACGAAGAACAATTCCATAAAAGATATAATAAAGTAGCCAAACGGTCACAAGGATCACATCATACTTGAAATGTTCTCGGCTGCATACTGGGTGATTTGATGGTAGAATACTCAACACCGACGTATGTGGTCACGGCTTGATCGCCGACCGATGAAATCATAAACATCGCCTATACTGCAGTTAGCTCAAAGAAGATGGAAGGTGAGGTGTAACTCTGAGTAACCAGATCCTTTTAAAACACCACCACAGATAATAATGCATCAAAAGGACTAGAAGCTCTATCTTACCTTATGTACTGCTACTTCATAAATGTTTCGAAATCAGTACTAGTAATAGTTCAGGGTGAGAAGGCAAGAGACTTGGTAACGAACTTTTTAGTGAGGAGAATCACATAATATTTAAGATAATACACTCTTCTGATTGCTTGCTGATTTTCTAAAGGTTTAACCGCAATAGGATTTCTTGACTGCGAAGTAAGCTAGATGCAGGTTCGAGAAATTAACGCTTTTCCTTCTCTAGCTACTGACTCAAAATTGTTTTCACTTTTGATTACTTCCTATCAATCTGCGTCCATATACTACTGATAAGTCGTGTCAGTAGCACATGCCACAGTAGTTGTAGAGTTCAGACAAAAGACAAGGGCCAGGCAACAGATTGTTTACTGAGAAAATCAACAGATATTTATAGATTTTTATGTACCTTATTATTCGTTACTGTTAGCAGCGAGGTAACGTCCTGTGATTGGTTGTTTTCCTGCTGAAGGTATTCTGTCATCTCTTTGTTGCCATTTCTTCGAAAGTTAAGCCATATATCTGAGAATCGTATTTGCGCACGTTAAGTGTTCCTCAAGGTTAGTCTTTGTTCTTGTTTTCTCTCATGACCAAGATTCGGGAAGTACTCGCTGACGTAAATTACTGTCTACCAATTTGAATTTGATAGACCATATAGCCACTGAATCCCGATGCAATTATAAGTCGAACAGTATGGTTAGCTTTAATCCGTGTCCTAAAATTCTGCAATTGTTTTCCTCACTGCATGGTAATTCCATAGATCTTTTTATAAAACTAGAATGTCTGTTGTTATACTACTCGTAAAAACACCCTGGGTTAACTTTTACCCTCACTCCAGATCTAGGTAGCACAGCAGTTTAAAAAGCCCGCCAAATTATTTTCATAAATAATTGAATATAAAGCATCTTTTTTTCTTTCATTTTATTTCTTTAAAACATGAATAGTCACACACATATATATGTGGTTTCATTTCTAGTGTCCAGTTCTCGAATAAACATATCCACCTGTCGTCTTTCACACAAAAATTCTATCCCATCAAAACAACACAAGCTGTCACTTCATAAAGCAATATTATACATAACGAAAGTAACACTAGTAATGAACACATGCACAAACATGTCTGTCTATCTATGTGTGACAAATTAGTTTTTCGGAATTTTTCTTCTCGTTTAAAGATAATGACGTCATTCGCATCTATCTGTATAACCTTGAGACAGACATGTGACAGACAGATAGATAAGTAGGCCAAGTAGTAGCTATAGTCCCAGCTAGAATTCTGTCTATCCAAGGCGGTCAGTTCATCGCAAGAAAAAAATTAGTAGATAAGAATTTGAATTATATCGAACGAGTGATGCTTAAGCATACCGCCAAAAAAATTCAAAAGTTTCAAATGCTGAATATCTTGGACGATGTCTTTCCTAGTCTTCTGATCACATCATGTTAATTTTTTTAGAAAAAATATTTCGTTTAACCTTCTATGTAAGCAAGTTAAGAAAGTTTGATATCATTCAGCTAATATCTACTTTTACGTTTAATATATGTGTAAAACTTGGGGACTGTGGTGGTAGTAAGTAACTCCATATTAGTTTGTTTATTAGATTTATTACTACTGTTTACTGGATGACAAAGTTTCGAACACAATTTATTTATTGTTCATAATCATATCAATTATAATCACACAACTTCGAAACTTCAGTTTTACAGTTTTCTTTGTCCTCTCCTATTTGTCGTCGTTGGAGTAGTAGAATTCCCCAGATATCTGGGTGGACAGGTGTTGAATCATTCCTATTTCACGTATTCTCTCTCAGTTGATTCGACAAACAAAGCTTCTGTTATCAATCTCTTCCTCCATTCACCCTGTGACATTAGATTTTAAAACTGCCATTTTATCCGATCCATCCTATTGTGTGGTTGTGTGTAATTGAGTGTAGTGAGTGCTATAACTGAACTATTCTCTAGATTTCTTATCTTATTCGGGTCAATTAATCTAGATTTTGCTGCTAGGTTTTTATGCTAGGCTAGTCTGACTGACTGCCCCTGTTCTACTACTTTGACCTGACAATAATTGTAGGCAGAGTATTAGATAAACTAAATTGTTTTCTTTTAAAGTCTCCACTGGTAGGATCCTTTAACCAACAAAGCTTGTTTCTAATTGAGTTTGTGGGTTTGAATGCCAACCACTTTTATTCCTGTCTTGTTAGGAATTCTGCGTAAGCTAAGGAACATTGATAACATAAGGTTTGTTTATCGAATCAATTGAGAGAGGATACGTGTAATAGGAATGATTCAACACCTGTCCACCCAGATATCTGGAGAATTCTACTACCCGAACGACGACAAATAGGAGAGAACAAAGAAAACTATAAAACTCAAGTTTCGAAGTCGTGTGATTATAATTGATATGATTATGAACAATAAATAAATTGTGTCCTAAACTTTGTCATCCAGTAGACACTAATTCTGTTTCACTGACTGTGTGATCCATCTAATAAACAAACTAATATGGAATCTACTTTTACGGTTTGTTAACTTTTATATCATACCTATTCTTCCCTTATGGCTCACCCTCAATCTTCCCTGGGTTACTTAGGAAAGATTTTATTACACTAAGAAGGGCGATATCAAGCTGTCAGTAGGGTGAATGGGATATCGCTATGCCAGATTACAAAAACTGTTGTGGATAGGCACTTGAACTCAAGTAAGAAATTAGCGAGTATTATCTCTTGTCGAACTCTGAGAGGCATCCTCTTTAAACAAAACTGTCTCCCTGTTGAATGCATCTCATTATCAAGTAGGACAAAGGAAGAAATTATATAAGACTCTATGCTCGGACAACAACAATCCTGAGTGTACCGCGATGGCAAGCCAGCTAGAATGGTGGCCATATTGGAAACTTGACTGATAGAATTCAGTTTGCAGTAAACAAAAGGACCAGACACATGACACTAGTTACTCGTGTCCAATCAAAATTATCTAATACGGTCCTATAGAAGGTCAATCGCGAGCCCGGATAGCTAGCTCAGCCAGCGGTAACGTCTTTGGCTGAAGCACTCACTGAGTGAGACGGGTTCGAATCTCAGAAGGAGGGATATGAGTGTCCCTTCAAGATTGCTGACACTAATATCACTTTAAATCGCCTGTGCTAAGTAATTGCAAAGAGAAAATTAGAATCAACATTGTACTGTATGATGATGATCAGGACAGCTTCATGTGCTTTTTTTTGATTTACAGCTTGATTCGACACCGTATTTTCAGTACAAGTATGAAATTTTCAGCATGGATATCGGTAGCCCAAATATACAGGCCGACCATAGATATCAGGGTGTGCGTCGGCAGGGGATCGAACCCCGGACCATGTGCATGGTCGGCGAGAGTCCTAACCACTGTGCCACCGACGCAGTATGTACATCCCAGTTGCCCACACTACCGTGTAAGTTGATTTCTTCCTGGGGTACCCGAGACAGAAAGAGGACTAGTGTTACGTGACCATAGAGCCCAATAACGAACAATCTGTTTGAATTGAATTTTAGAGTTTATGTCTGTGTATTAGGAAATTACCATCAGCCAACGAACCACTATAGGGTAAGTCAAGATGTGCGATTTTGCGGAGTTGACCTGATCTTCTCTAATCACCCTTTAACTCCAGAGTTGAGACGCACCACAGCTAGCTTGCTGATCGTCTGTGGGTAACGCATTATTGCTATTACATCCCTATTCCCCGATAGTATGCAAACGGTAGAAGACGAAGACTCGGTATGTACACCTTATCACCAACTCACAATTTATACAGATTTTCGTGTTGTGATACTTCCGGACTTCCTATTGTATTCGTTTTACGTCTCCCATGTATCTCTACAACGCTGTGTCATTTGCCTTCTCTGAAATCAAACGTATTTCCCTGCTATTTGATGTTTTCATGCCGATGAACGTCTCTTTATTATACTACTCATAAATCTTATCAGTAGCATTCGCCACAGTACTGCTTTGCCCACAGACCCCCTCAGCACAGTGTGAACATCTTATACTACGCCGTTAATTGATTTTAAGTTGATTGTTAACCCAACAACCTTTCTGACATGGTGAAATCTCTCTCTAGGAACATTAGTTCCAGCCAGTGTAGCTCGCTGGGTCATTTCGATTTAACAAGCCCAACCACCACATCATTGTAGGAGTTATGGGACAAAATAACTGCCCAGTGCTTCTTGGTTTACAGTAATCTCCCCTGAAAGATATTGGTTCGTGACGATACCTAACAAGGGAAATTAGATTAACCCCGGTGGATGCGTACTGCTGAAGAGTCCCAAACTAGGTTGACGAAACAGCTGTTTGGCAGTACTCCCAGGTTTTCCAATGGTTCTCTAACCAATGTCACAGCTCATGATGAAACCCTGTAATCAATCAATCAATCAAATCCCTACAAATCAATACTTGAATTTTAAGGTGAGATAGAGTTATCTACACTTTTTCAGAGTCCTTGCTAGTCTGAGAAAATTACAGCTACACTTCAAGGTTGAACATATAATTCTGGATTTTCATGATTTTATTCCGCGTCGATGGTTCAACGGTACAATGCTCGCGCATGTGATCCGGAGTTCCATTACCAGTCGGTGTCCACCTTTACCTCCGTTAACCGCTTGTACGCCCTACAAAGAGGGAAGGTTGAGAGTGAAGATAGCAACCTCATCTCATAAGAAAAAATAAACACCACTGCAACTGGAACGTCAGAGTTGTATGTTCCACTGCGAACAGAAAGGACTAAAATAAAATAATGCTGATTTAATCCCGGCTGATTTCATCAACCTAGAACTTTGTACAGAAGTGTAACCACCACCAGTTCAAATTGCCATATTCAATGTAGAAGGAACACAAAGGTAGACGATAAAAACAGAACAGAGATTCGAAAAATCGAAAATAAGCAGAAATCTAAGTGAGAAAGAGCAGTAGTAATGTAACGACAGAAGGTAAGACTCAGGCAACAGATCGTTTTCGTGTACATTATTATAGATTATTGTTAGCATAAAAACACAGACTTCTGATTGATGGTTGTCTTGTCACTAAAAGTCAATCTTTCATCTCTTTGTTCCTGTCTCTTGAGTGTCAGATCATCTATTTTCTAACTGTATCCGCCTACGCAAAGTCTGTTGTCCATCTTTGATCTTGTTTTCACATGACTAATATTTGAGACATAAACATTGATGTCAATTACTGTCTACCAATTTGGCTAGCAGCTATCTCTCACCACAGTAACACGAAAGTACAACAGAGTTCTATTGGATAAGGTAGATCACAGAAAGTCAATGCATTTGTGCTGTTGTGATCGATTTTCAGATATATCAGTAATATTTGAATAAGGCATGTAGAAGACAAATTTCGCGAGATGATATCGTCAATTCGTAGTTTCTTTACAACCCGCTTTACAACTAACATGGTTAACAATAATAAAATAAAGTTCATAACAATTACTCAGTTAAAAAACACAAAAGTACATACTAATGACTAATCATATTTAAATAGGTGAAGTAGTCCATGGTAAGCGAAGATTGAAGTCTATTGGTTTTTTGTACACACAGTTTAGGCTGTGTGTGACTAATCCTATCCAGTATAAACCTTCCCTAGTGAAATGTTTGTTCTCAAGGGTCCGAAAAATATGCACAAGTGACACAGTGATGGATGAGTTTTGACATGTACATTCAGTTTTATTAGCTAATGGTTATCCAGAAAACTTTATCACTTGTCACAATAAAGAAAGACCGCATCTCGAAAGGACAGCTTCGGTACCAAAGAAAGCTATCTTTATTAACCTACCATTATTCAAGGGTGACCAGATTATGCAGTTGACAGCTAACTCAAAGACTTCGGTCAGCCATCAAACGCACATTCTACGCCGCCGCATCTCTTTTTCTCACTTGCCGAACATTTTCCATCCCTGTACCTACGATTAAAGGACGAAATTCTGTGGACTCTACTTCAAACTGTATCTACAAGTTCACCTGCAGCTGTGGTGACACCTATATAGGTAGAACCAATAGAATGTTCCAATGTCGTCGAAAAGAACATGTTCCAAAATGGCTACTAAATCATATAGAAAATCACAATGCGAGTAATCTGAATAGAAATCCAGCATCATCCATTGCAAAACACTTATTAATGTCAGGTCACAAAATCAATATTAATGATTGTTTCACAATTATTTCATATAACTCTAATTCAAGGTTATTGAAGGTGATGGAAGCACTTTAGATTAATCACATACAGCCTAAACTGTGTGTACAAAAAAACAATAGACTTTAGTCTTCGCCTACCATGGACAACATGACCTAATTAAATGTGATTGGTCATTAGTATGTACTTTTATTTTTTATTTAACTGAGTAATTGTCATGATCTTTATTTTATTATTGTTAACCATGTTAGTTGTAAAGCGTTTGTAAAGAAACTACGAAATGATATCATCTCGCCAAATTTGTCTTCTACATGCCTCATTCAAATTTATGAAAGGGACTAATTGTTTTAATATTAGTAAGTCTCCATTGGTACTTAGAATTCTGACAACCCCAACCAACCAGGCAGTCTACACCTCCCCCACATGGCTGACTCAAACTAATTGAGGCTAGGCATCGGTTGCGTGCTAGGTTGGTGGGAGGGGAAATCAATCGACGAGGCTGTGAAGTTACATCGACTGGGATGGTTAGGACATGTGTTACGCATGCTAGCCTGGTTATCGCCTGCTTTCCTCGATAATGGGAAATGTTAGCTGACATAGAGTCAGGTTGGAAAAGAGTTAGCAGATGGCGGTCAAACCAAAACATGGCTTCATCAAACAATAAAACCCATAACAGTTAGTTTAAGCCAGCCAGCCAGCCACGTAGGGACGTGTAGACTGGCTGGGGTCCTCGGGACGGTAAACACCAATGACAGCTGGGGACAATTGGTGAGTGACATGGTTCAAAATCGTTTTCGGTGATGGCGCAGATGCATCCACGCCTTGTAACTTATAATTACTAATGATACTATATTGTTCTTTCATGTTATTATTCTTTTTGCCTAATATCTCTGTTTTGCATTCCTTTTTATTTTCTTCTCTTGCTTTGTAAGCTACGTGGAGTGGAGTGTGGCGACTCGAACTTCTGCACAAGATAGATCTATGTTGAAACCACTCCGTCAGTCACCTGCTCTCACAATTGAGCTGTTATATTTACGAGGTGAGGTTGCTAGCCTCCAGTCTAACCTACTGTCTCTGCCCAGCTAATTACTAGTTAACTAGAGGTAAAGGATTGTGTTGGTCGAGGATTGGAACCTGGACCAGTGTGTGTGTGTATGTGATTGAACAGCATCCTACCAGTAAACAATGAACGCGTCTGAAGACATAAGAAAATATTATTACTTGTTCTCTGTCGACTTCATCTAACTTACATAACTCTTCTGCCTCCAATTCAGCCACAATCCCGGTTGATTTACGTCTCTTTTCTTAAGCTACAGTGCCCTCCCCCACCAATCTCTTTTAGAAGAGAAAATCAAACACAAAATTAGTAAATAATAATAACGATGACACAATATATTTCGTAACGCTTAAAAGCTCTAGTTATCAACTGAATAAATATCATTGAGAACTGAAAAAAAAATGTGTTAGCGACAAGTGATAGAGAACAAAGTAGTAACATCAAATAAGAGAAAATAACAAAAAATGCATAAGCTATAAGGTAGAAAAATATATATGATCACAGAGGCAATAGCAACACACAAACACACACAACATTGAGAGATCAGGTAGGCGCAGTGGATTGCATTAAATAAAAGGAACTGACAATTTAGTCAGTCAGTCAGTCCGTCAGACAGTCAATTATTTTTATTGTGTCTATATCTTATTAATTAATTGCCTTTAAATAGCTTTTGAACATTTTCTAAATTTAAACACGGTTCACCTTCAAGGCGACTAGCCACTTGTGTTTGACCTTGTAACTAAAAGATTAAAACAAGATAAAGTTGAAAAATCAATCAATCAGTTGATTAATCAATTAATTAATCATAATAAATATATCATGAAATAGGTAACAAAATTCGACTAAGTGCAACAATAATGTGATATAAAACAATAGCATTGTTGACATTAACTATTTTTAGATATTCTAGTTAATGGATACATACATAGAAATGTAAAGGATATTCAATAAATCAGACAGATAAATATTTTACAGTTTGGTTTGTTAGGGTTAGTTAGTTTTTTTACGAGTGGATCACGGATTGTTATCAGTTAGAGAACCATTGAAAACCAGCAGGGAGTACTGGACAGCCAGCTGTTTCATCAGCCTAGTTTGGGAATTATTGGCAGTACGCATCCACCACAATGGTTCGAACCCAGGACCTTCCGGTTACAAGGCAAGCTGGCTCGCAGACCACTCAACCTCTGGGATCCGATTCAAATCACGAATTGGTAGAAGTTAGAATTCATGGGATGGCTGTTGAATCAGGTGTCACTCAGTGGCTGAATGGTATACGAGCTGGCTGGGCTTGTAACCGGAAGGTCCTGGGTTCGAACCCTACTGTGGTGGATGTGTACTGTCGATGACTCCCAAACTAGGATGAAACAACTGTCCAGGACTCCCTGCACACTAGTCAGTGTTCTAATCACATTCGGAGACAATATCACTTCAAGTTATAAACTAGAGGAGTTCAAGTATCTCCCGATGAATGTAAAACAAAACGATATTGTTGTGCCTACTGACGTTTCGTTATTTAATGCTGCTGCTAATCGTTTTAGCCGAGTAGTATTATGAAACCAGAATATAAAAAATCTCCTCAGCTTATATATAACAACTTAATCATCGTTCCTCAGCATGGGGTAATTTTTACGTTGTCAAATTGGCCAACAGGTAAAGATAACAAAATCAGGTGTAGATTTTGGATTTGATAAGTGTATAAAATTATAAAAATGGCATGTGTTTACATAGTGAAATTGCTTATCACATTCATGTTGATTTTGTCACTTCATGACTGGGAGGTGGGGTGTTGTAACCAGGTCAAATTCTGTTTTAGTCCATTATCATTCCTATTCACCTGCTTGTGTGGAGCCAAGTATGTCGACCTTATCCAAGCGTATCAGCGAACACTTACTCACCGCCATGGTTTTACAAAAGAGAAAAACGATGCCCTACTCTTCTATTCACAAGAGCGATGTCATCCGACGGTCTCTTCAACATACGCCAAACGATTAGTTCTTGGAAAGTTTGTTCCCATTGTTTCCTGTTTTTTCTTAAAATTCTTTCTACCAGCCATCTGATCTTCAGGTGAAAACCAACAAGTCAACCACGGAAATTATACATCCCCAGCGGCGGTAAGATCTCACAATACGGAAACAACTTTGTATAAACCAATGCTGTCGGTCTGTGTGTGATCGGCCTAAAAACAGACGTCCTCTAGGCGGCTCTTTGATCACACAACAGTAATTTTTCTTCTGTTTTCGATACTCCAAGATAGAAATCGAATTCTACGAGGATGTGCTCGGCCGAGAAGTAACAACCTTCAAAAACACTTCCAACCAACTAGGTAGGTAAGCTATGTGTACACAACAAATTTGACTAATACTGTGATGAGAGCAATCTGCTAGGCAAAATTGGTAGACAGCAATTCAGGTCAATGTTTACATCACAAATTTTGGTCATGAGAAAACAAACAAGAATAAGGACTAACTCGGTAGCCAATCACAGCAGACTTTGCGTGGGCGGATACGATTCACAGATATATGGTCTGACCTTCAAATAAATGGCCACAAAGACATGACAGATTACGTTTCACTGAGAAAACAACCAATCAGAAGACTCTGTTTTCCTGCTAATAATAACGAATAATAATGTACATAAAAATCTATAAAATCTGTTGATTTTCTGAATAAACGATCTGTTGTCTGGCCCTTGTCTTCTGTCGTTACACTAGTAACTGAGAGAGGTTTAAGAAGGCATCTGTGGCCAGGGACCGAATCCCGGGCTGTATGCGTGGTTGGAGGTCAGCAGTCTACGGCAATTCACTACGGACGCGATTCGGAGCAAGGAAAAAGTTATCAAAAACAGAATTTATACTTACGAATGATAAAGATAGTAAAGTGGGTAATTGTTTCACTTGATATAGTGGGTGTGTACGATATTTATTATTGGCATCATTCCATCTAGAAGGGAAAAACAGCGCAAATAAAGACCAAAATACAGACAGTTATACTATCTCGTTTAATATAATCCTGTAGCTTAGGAAAAGAAACGTAAATCAATGGGGGTTGTGGCTGGGTGGAGGAAGAAGTGTTATGTGGGCTGGATAAAGTCAACAGAGAACAAGTAATAATATTTTCTTATGTCTTCGAACGCATCAGTTGCTTACTGGTAGGATGCTGTTCAACCACACACTCACACATACACGGTCTAGGTTTCAATCCTCAACCAACACAATCCTTTACCTCGCGTTAACCATTAATAAGACGGGTAAAGACAGTAGGTTAGACTGGAGGCTAGCAACCTCATCTCGTAAACACAACTAAAAACGCTACACCTACTGTGGTGATCACGCTTCAAGCCGTGTGTTCAACTCGACACTCAATACTGGATGACAATTAGTCCACTTCTCAATATCAGCGACTATACGAGATGGACTTCATGGAGTCCCTATGATAAGTCTTGACCTACATAGTCCATCAGCTCAATTGTGAGAACAGATGACTGACTGACTGGTTTCAACATAGAATTATTTTGCAGAGATGTGCAGAAGTTCGAGTCGCCACACTTCATGTAGCACACAAAGCGAAAGATGAAAGTAAAAAGGAATGCAAAATAGAGATATGAGGCAAAAAGAATAGTAAGAAGGAAGAACAATAGAGTTTTATTTGGAATTATAAGTCACAAGGAGTGGATGCATCTGCGCCATCACAAAGAACGATTTTGAACCATACCATCCAACGATTGTCTCCAGCCTTCATTGGTTTTTACCGTCCCGAGGACCCCAACCAGCTAGTCAGGAAGTCTTCACCTTCCTACGTGACTGGCTGGCTTAAACTAACTGTTGCAAATTTCATTGATTGGTGCCACGTTTTGATTTAACCGCCATCTGCTAGCACTTTTCAAACCTGATCCATCCTATGTCAGCCAACAATTCCTGTCGAGGAAGGTGATCGATGGCTAGGCTAGCATGCACATCACATATCCTAACCATCGCTTCAATCGATGTAACTTCAGTCTCGTGTATTGATTTCCTTTCTTTACACCTAGCACTCGACCTGAGCCTAACCAGAATATTACTCAAATACAGGTACACTCGCTGATGATATTTGGATCGCAAACTGACAGAAATTAGAAGTCATAGGACACCGGATCTCGAACCACTGGGCTTAATTGTAACCTAAAGGGCTCCAGGTTCATTCTTGGTTCAACGATGAATGTGTGTGTGCACTACTGAAGAGTTCCAAACTGCAGAGGAATAGTTGTTCAATATTATCTGGTTTTCTAAGGATCCCGTCTGTTTTCAACATAGAACTTTGCACCGACATACAGCAGTTCAAGTCGACATACTCCACTCCTTCTAGCACACCACAAACCAACAGAAGAAAGTAGAAGAAAGGAATAAGAGAGACAGTAGACAGGGATATGAGACAAAAGGAATAGTAATAACGAAGAACAATATGGCTTTATCAGGTATTATAAGTCACAAGGAGTGGATGCATCTGCACTAGCCATTGAGAACTGGGATTTTGAGCCATATCACCGATTGTCTCCAGCGATTGGCTGGACGTGGTGGTGTGCGCCTTTAATCTAGCTACCTGGAGACCATGGTGCGGGATTTCATGGGATCGGGAAATCTGGCATATGGATGCTAATGTTGATCGGGCGTGCACGCTAAGCTCAATGGATCTAATGACCGATATCCATTTAAGAAAATAGCTCACAACTGGTTGACTTTCGTCCACACATCTTCAAGTTTGTGTGACATTAGGTATATAAATCTTCAGCGGTGGCCAGATCTTCAAGGGGGTTCCTGTCAGCTCTATCCTAGAACAAATTAAGGTGGATGGCTATTCAATCGATGTACTCTCTCACAATTAATTAAGTTTCCCAATTCGCAAAAAAAGCAACGCTTAAACTCTTTCTGATATTTTACAACATAGTTATAAGTAAAATGAGTTGAATGCCTTACTCATTCTGATCACCAATTTCAACCATTAGGAATAAATCTTCTTCTTTAGTGTCTTTCATAGCTTGTTCAAGAACACCTTCACCTAAAATAAAGTAAAACAGAAAAAACGATTGAATTAAAGCCAAAAAATAAAACAAAAAACAGAACAAGTAAGTAATTAGATGACAATGACGAATTGCTTCGGTCAGTACTTCTACACATGAACTCTGGTCAACAATGATAACCTGTTAGCTGTACAATCCGCATTAATATTGTTAAATTTTAACTGATTAAAAATGGCCATTAAAATTTTCCAAAAAAATGTTTATCGAACAAAGAATACTCTTTTCGATAAAACTAATTCATTCACTATTGATATAAGTATAAAACTTGGGCACTGTGGTGGTAGAGTATAAATCCATTAAAGATAACATTTTATTTTGATAATAGATATTTAAACTTCAATTCATCTCATCTGTCGTTATCTGTCTGTGAAGACAGGCTTAGTTAAATGTCTAACAAACCGAGTAATAACACTAAGTAGTACAACAAAAAACGTAAATGATGAAATGAAACAGATAGAAGAGGCGTTGGTGTTAAATAGCTTAACTATCCTATAAAATTCATTAGGAAGACCAAGAAAGGTCAAAAGCAAAATAAAAATTAATGGTTAAACTAATAATGATAACATTAAGAGAGACCATAAGGCATCTACAGTAGTTATACCATATAAGGAGGGGACATCTGAGACCCTAGCCGCGCAGGATTCCTAATAAAGCAGGAATTAAGACAGTGGCATTTAAACCTACAAACTCATTCATGTAGAACAAGCTCTGTCGGCTAAATGACCCTGTCGGTTGACCTAATTAGACAAAATAATATAATTTACAAAGTACCTTGCAATGAATGTGAGTGAGGTCAACTACATAGGTCGGGGGTAATTAGATTGTCGGAACACAAGAATTTAGCTAAAGTAAGATTAGTTATTCAGAAAAAAGCTCAGCGATTGCACTGCGTGCATTAACAAACAACGACACAATAAGGTGGGTGGTAGAGGGTTAAAGTTCTAAGAAGTAATATAAGTAGGTGGAGAGAGAGAGGGAGAGATTGATTACTGATTCCTGCCTGGTTCATCAAGTCTACACCCAACACAACACATGCAACAGAAATGACTCAATGCAAATACCAGAGATATGCATGGAAGATATTATTATCACCAGTCAGTCAGTCAAATCAGAGGAGGATAATAAATAATCTTAAAATTCTATTTCAATTCACATACATCATAACATTATAACAAGTTCCTTATTATGACTATAAAAACACTCGTCTTATTTCCTCTCTAATTGTAGTCGATTGATAACACTCATATCATTATTTCTGAATGTACATCATCCTATACTTATTTTTATTTTAATGTCTAATCATCAATTCCACTCATGTATATAAATGAAGCGTGAAAGTTGTGTGAGTGACTTGATATGATTATGAGCAGCAAAAATTTATGCTCGAAACGTGGTCATCAGTTAATATTACTGTAAAAGAATCAGTGTGACTTTATCAAAATAAAATCTTATCTCATACATTTGTTCTCCTTAATGAATTTAAACAAAGCAACAACTACAGATTTAGCAGAATAAACTGGTACCATATTTTATTTCGTCGCCTTCTCTTCAGCTGCTTACAGGGCAAAAACATTATTAAACGTATCTACAATAACAATTTAACATACTTACACAGAGTTCATTTTAAACAGAAATCAATCAATCAATATACACATACACTAATAATATATACATATATGTATATATATGCAATCTTGAACACAATTCCGAGCATTAATAATCACACAAAATGAAAACTTTTCAGTATCTCGTATTCGGATGAAAAATATCCAGTTACCAGGGCAAAGAAAGACTGATAACCGCTTCTTTCTGAACGCATAAATCAGGTTTCAGGCGCTTGATGGAAAAGGCTTCAGCAAACTTAAGGAGCATTGAACTCTTTTGCTTATTGATAATTTTGAATGACTTTTCCACGTCCACCTCATGACCCGTGTCGAGGAGATGCCTGGCGATGGCACTGCCTAAAGCATTTGTTTCCTTTAGACGTAAGCTTTTTGGTACATGTTTTTTGCCCTGTAAGCAGCTGAAGAGAAGGCGACGAAATAAAATATGGTACCAGTTTATTCTGCTAAATCTGTAGTTGTTGCTTTGTTTAAATTCATTAAGGGGAACAAATGTATGAAATTTCTGAAAAAACGCCTCCCCAGCGAATCTTTTTCAAATCACTGAATCATTTAGTGACAATTCGTTGCAGAATATCGAGAGAAGTGACTCGATTGAAGTTTTACCATGAATGCTTGCGGTCTCACTGTTTTCCTCGCCATCTCATGAAGTCACTGCGTACTTGCAAATTACCTCCATCTCTCAAAAATCTTCGACGCATTACTAAATCGTATATTGACTCAACAGAATCTCTGATTTCTAAATTGAGAACTGAAGCACGATCTCTCGATGGTGTCGTCAATAGTTTGAATATAGTATGCCGGATCAAATTCATCAATTTTATTCAAGGACTTCAACAGAAAACATGTGAAAATTTCTACAAAACTCTGTCGAAATCCCTGACAAAGGAGAAATTGTGCGACGTTTTCCCAGAAAATCCTGAGGATTATATCTGTAATCTGTCGAGTCTGAAGTTAAATCGCATTGAAATGGAAGCACTTTCTCTTGGATTCAACTTCCACATCCCAAATAAATTTTTTGGAAGAACTGATGTGGCAGTTCAATTTGAAAACTTATTCTATCAGCTGAATGATCTCACTCCAGTTGATGATGACAAGAAGAGCTGGTTCAAATCTAAGTTGGTCGACGTTGCAAATCAATACCTCATTTCACCAACATCATATTCCAAATTCCTCTCTGAAGAGCATCAAAAGGCATTGAAATCTCTCAGAAATTATGACAAAATTGCCATACTGCGACCTGACAAAGGCTCAGGAGTGGTACTGATGGATAAAGATGACTACATCGCAAGAATGAAAACTGTGCTGAATGACCCAGTGAGGTTTAAAGTCGACGACTGCCAGAAAGAAAAGACAGATGCAACTGAAAAACGCATCACAAATGTACTGAGAGATCTTCTAAAGAAGAATTTGATTGACAACAACACGTACAATGAATTGAAACCCAGAGGGTCCCGCTTGCCATATATGTATGGCCTTCGAAAGATACACAAGAAAGATGTCCCTCTAAGACCAATACTTTCGATGATCAACTCTCCTCAACATAAGGTTGCACGTTGGCTTGCGGAGAAGTTGGAACCCAATCGCCGACGTCTAGCCGTGCATACCATAAAAGACTCATTTCATTTCGCCGAAAGCGTGAATCATATGAACGTTTCAAATAAGTTCATGGTCTCATTTGATGCAACCTCCTTGTTCACAATGATCCCAATCAATGAAACCATTGAAATCATTTGTCAACAGTCTGATCTGCTTCCACTACCAGAGTCAGAATTCAAACGCCTACTGCTAATGTGTACCATGGATGTACAATTCCAGTTTAAAAACACTCTTTACCGACAAATAGATGGTGTAGCTATGGGCAGTCCACTTAGCCCTGTTTTAGCAGATATCTTCATGTCAAATCTTGAGAAAACAAAGTTGAAGCATGCAATCGATGAAACAACTTCCTACTGTCGTTACGTTGATGACACATTTATAGTGTGTAAAAATGATAGTCATGCTTCACACCTACTAAGATTATTCAATGATGCACACGCCAATATCAAGTTCACTGTGGAACATGAAAGTGACGGGAAGTTCCACTTCCTCGACATTGCCATGGAACGCCTAGAAGACGGTAGTCTTCAAAAGTCAATTTATCGTAAGTCCACATGGAAAGGACAATACTTAAATTTTAATAGCTTTTGTCCAAATAGCTATAAACGAGCACTGGTCAAGACTCTGTACTATAGAGCGAGAAGAATATGCTCTACAGAGAAACTAGAGGAAGAATTTGAGTTTCTTGAAAAGACTTTGAAGAGCAATGGGTACCCTCAAAGGTTCATCAACAAGTATGGAAGATCTGCAGTCGCAAATGAAAAACAAATCACAGTAAGAAAAAAGCCAATCTACTTTCAGCTTGATTATAAAGGCGAAAACATTGCAGCGATGATCAACAGAAGGCTGAGTACATCACTAGCCATAGCCTATCCTGCAGCTAAGCTCGTTCCCGTCTATTGAACAACTTGCTCTTTGATGCAATCAAAAATCGATAGATATCCTTCTCATGATAACTCCAACTGTATATACAAATTTACATGTATCTGTGGGAGCAGTTACATTGGAAGAACAGAAAGAAGGGTATATCTAAGATTTTCTGAACATGCACCAAAAAGCTTATGTATAAAGGAAACAAACGCTTTAAACAGTGCCACCGCCAGGCATCTCCTCGACACGGGTCATGAGGTGGACGTCGAAAAGTCGTTCAAAATTATCAATAGGCGAAAGAGCTTAATTCCCCTCAAATTTGCTGAAGCCTTTTCCATCAAGCGCCTGAAACCTGATTTATGCGTTCAGAAAGAAGCGGTTATCAGTCTTTCTTTGCCCTGGTAACTGGATATTTTTCATCCGAATACGAGATACTGAAAAGTTTTCATTTTGTGTGATTATTAATGCTCGGAATTGTGTTCAAGATTGCATATATATACATATATGTATATATTATTAGTGTATGTGTATATTGATTGATTGATTTCTGTTTAAAATGAACTCTGTGTAAGTATGTTAAATTGTTATTGTAGATACGTTTAATAATGTTTTTGCCCTGTAAGCAGCTGAAGAGAAGGCGACGAAATAAAATATGGTACCAGTTTATTCTGCTAAATCTGTAGTTGTTGCTTTGTTTAAAATCTTATCTATGATGCAGTAATTTATTCATTATTATATATGCATACATAACTGTAGAACCTGATGATGAAGTTATCGAAAGAAAGAGAGTATTCTTTGTTCAAGAACTATTCGAATTTCCTCAAAAGATAAAAAGGAAAACAGTAACCATGGTGATGAGTTATCACATAATCATAATTGGTCGTTCACAGAGTATCCTCTCCCGAGTGGTAGCAGAAAGGCAGAAATGGCGCTATGAAAGGCCTTGTCGACACTGGCCAATCAATCTATCTCTGTCTTAACAAATTGTTCTTTCGAAGTAGTCTACAAAGTGAAGAACAATCTGTCAAAGATAATACACTTGAAGCTCTAGCCATTCACAGAGACAAAAAGGGAGAGAGAGAGACAGAAATAGGATCACTGAATGGATATATAAAAGAAAACTAACCAACACCAATTCTAACCAAGTTGAATTTTTGTTTGTTTATTCATTGTTTTAACTCTTTTATAATTCTTGTATTTCTCCTGTGTACTCTTGAGTAATATCACAATTCCCTTCGTTTTTACTTCTTTCTAATGTGTATTCTGATTATTTTTACATATCACTACGTCTCACTCTAACTCCTTTATTCAACTTTCCTGTTACCAGGGGATAATCTGATTGACTTAGAATACGCAAATGATATAGTCCTCCCTCATAGAGTCTTCTGAATACCCTGAGCTGCAATCTGCGAATGCTGGCGTGCGATTAGCCCTTTGCTTTCAAATGTAACATGATGCTACAGGACTGAACTACATCGACTCACTCCTAGTTAAAAGATACGCAGGAGTGAAGTGGCTGGTGGAGCGTGTTGACCACTTCACTTGTTATCTGGGAAGTTGCATCAGCCAGTCCCAGAGGGTTGATCGTTGACGAAATCTAATCACGGATACAGATGGCTAGTTTAACATACTCTAAGTGACGCTATCTCTGGAGTAGACATGATATCCGGCTGGCTATCGACCAAAGGATGTGTATACTGCTCAGCAAAGTAGTTCGCTCTAAACTCCTTTGTGGCTGTAAATGAGACCTGGTCATTATAAGTGGAAGACATGAAAACCCTAAATAGCTGTCTTTGATCTGTTCTGTCTCCCATGCTAAGGGACAGCTGTAATAGGGAGAGTAATATTGAGGTTAGGCTTCGGTTGAGTGCTAGGTAAGGAGGAGAAATCAATCGACGAGGTTGTGAAGTCACACCGATTGAGATGGTTAGGACATATGTTACTCATTCCCAACTATCGATCGTGTTCTTCAACAAGCAATGTTAGCTGACATAGGGTGGACGGGTTGAAAAAGAGCCAGTGGTACCTAAACCAAAACATAGCTTCATCAGTCAATGAAATTCATCACAACAGTTAGTTAAATTCATGTAGGGAGGTGTAAACTTCCTGACTGGTTGGGGTCATCGGGAAGGTGAAAACCAATGACTGGAGACGACCCGGTGATATGGCTCAAAATCGTCGTTCTCGGTAATGGCTGGAGCAGATGTATTCACTCTTTGTAAGTGATTTATCATATCCAATAAAACTCAGTTGTTCTTCCATATGACTATTCTTTTTCTCTCACTCACACTTCTGTTTATAATCTCTCTTTACTCTCTTCTCTTAACGAGCTCGCTATTAAGTCCCCCTGTAGCACCAACACTATCTGAGAAATAAAGTTAACTATCTGAAGTTTAAAACTATTCATTTATGTCCTTGGGTCTCAAAATAAACTCTCAGTTTGACTTCCATCACAACCTAATAATGTCGTGTATTTCTCGAAAGAGACAAAGAAGAAATATCACAATGGATTGAGTTTTCGCTTCAGGTCCGACAGTAATGACTGGTCTTGCGCTACCTATCGCGCTATCAGCTACTACTTTACTTATCTTCTTCATTATCAACCCCAACTGTATTCACCAATTCACTCAGACACCCTTTGGTTAGTAAGCACATACG
>OX235273.1:146749379-146838634 GCA_944472155.2 Trichobilharzia szidati
GTTACCCCCCACTCTCGGCCACCCTCAAAATTCAAAATCGGAAATTATTTCTATTCCAAATCCTATAAATGATTATCCAGCTAACTCATCTTAAGCACCACTGACTGTATGGACTCTAAATTTGTGTAGTCAATGGTGAGGGTTAGTTGGGTCCTATTGGGCAGCAGAATGGTTATTAAGCAATCAAAGATAATCAATAATACCAACCAGCAGTTCAAGTCGCGACACTCCACTCCTTGTAGCACACAGAGCAAGAGAAGGAAGTGAAAAGAAATGCAAAATAGAGACAGTAAAAAGAGATATGAGGCACAAAAAATAGTAATATCGAAGACCAATGTAGTTTTATTGGGTATTATAAGTCACAAAGAGTGGATGCATCTACGCCAGCTTTGATAAACTCGGATTTTGAGCCATATCACCCACCAATTGTCTCCAGCCTTCATTGGTGTTTACTATCTCGAGGATCCCAACCATAGATTTCATATTAGATAAATTTATTTGAAAACAAAACACGTAGATCAGCGAAGAATCTCTTTTTCGGCGGCGAATTCGTTTTCTTAGCTGTACAATCGCAAATATATATGTGTTATCTTGTATGTATGTGTACATTAAGTTTGTCAAACAAAATTACAATTGTTTGTGGTTATTTTAACTAAACAGGTGAAGATTGATAATAAAAGTCAAGAAAATTAGGTGTTAATGAGGCGAGTGTAGTAGAAACAAAGGTGATGAGTTTTCACAAACAATTGTTAAAAAGAAGTTATGTAATAATAGTAAGAATAGTTTGGTGAGTGAGTTGTACTCAGGATACACATTAGAACGAAGTAGAGAATACGAAATTACGTATCAGTTTAAAATGAATATGCAAGAATTATAAGCAATTAAGGAAACAGGCAAAGAAACAAACAAAATTCAGTCAAAAAATCAATAAAATAAAAAAGTTGTTACCATGGAATGATCAGTGTTAACCAGGTGTTCATTCCATTTCAACAAACGCCTCCTTCAAAGCAATCTACAGAGTCAAGAATAACTTATCAAAGGCAATACGGTTTCGTCTTATTTGTATCGCTGAAGCTCTTGCCATTGATATAGAAAAACCGGAACTGTGCATACAAAAGAGAATTACTCAACCACTTCTACTGTTTTGGTAACAACTTTTTTATTTTATTTTCTTGATTTTTTATGACTTAATTTTGTTTGTTTGTTTGCCTGTTTCTTTAACTGTTTATAATTCTTGCATATTCCTTTAGAACTCTTACGTCATCTTATATTACCTACTTTGTGCATCCTGAGTAAAACTCACTCATCAAACTATTCATATTATTACATAACATCTTCTTTAACGACTGTGCCAACTCATCACCTTTGTTACTACCCTAATTTCACTAACACCTAATTTTCTTGACTTGTATTACCGATCTTCACCCGTTTAGTTAAAATAACCACAAACAATTGTAATTTTGTTTGGCAAACTGAATGTTGGTTTTCAATGGTTCTCTAACTGATATCAATCTATGGTCTAAACCTGAAAGGTAGGAATTTATCTAGATCCATAATGACTGACTGTGATAAATTAAATAATATAGACATTTGATCATAGGGAATAAGAAGACAGTTGCAACGAAGAAAATTTTCCTTTCGACGATGTCACTGTCAACCAGATAGCTGTACATTCGTGTATTTATAATAAGTGGATGGGAAAGTTCCAGAATAATTTCCGATCAAGGGTCAGATTAGTAAAATTACAATTAGGAATTAAAGTGCCATAATAAACAGAGGCGGGGATAAAACTCAAACAAAGTAGCATCATAATTACTGAGGAGATTGACACTGATAGTGCAATCAAGGGTTAGAAATGTAGAAATAACAAAATAGACAGGTTGTTTGGATAAAAAATCTAGTGGGATCATAATTAATGTGACGAATAATTGTTTATGAAATCAGGGATTAAATACGTAGAAATAATGAAATGACAAAATAGGCAGGAAGTACATCGGCCGAACCATGTGCCAACTTTAAAAACGCACTCGTGAACACTATCCAGCCTGACTAGTAAAAGGAGATCTAAAACGTTAATACAGTTCAGTGACAGAACATCTGGTCAATTCAGGACATTCAGTGCCTTTCGAAAAATCCTTCAAAATTATATACAAGATTCGGTAGTAAAACGAAGACGTCTGGGCATAGCGGAGGTACTAGCCATCTAAAAGCTTAAACCCACGCTATGTATCCAAAAGTAATACGTCCAACCCCTATCCTTGCCATGGCCATCCAGACTTCCTGTTTATTCGAGTCATTTTTAAGTTTTTCTTAATCCCTCCACTATTTACACTACCATATTTTCATATCCGAACTTCCTGTCTATTTTGTCATTTTATTATTTCTACATATTTAATCCCTAACTGCATAAACAATTATTCGTCACATTAGTTATGATCCCACTAGATTTCTTTTATCCAAACATCCCGTTTATTTTTGTTATTTCTACATTTCTAACCCTCAGTTGCACAATCAGTGTCAATTTTCTCAGTAATTATGATGCTACTTTGTTCGAGTTTTATCCGCCCCACCGCCTCTGTTTATTATGGCATTTTAATTCCTAATTGTAATTTTATCAGTTTGACCTTTGACCAGAAATTATTCTGGAACTTTCCCACACATTTATTATAAATATACGAATGAACAGCCTAGTTGACGGTGACTTCGTCGAAAAGAAAATTTTCTTCGCTGCAACTGTCTTCTTATTCCCTATAAATAATACAGAAGTGAGGTCGACCATCAAAATTCACTTTTTTGCGAGTAAATATACAGTAGGCTTGGATAAGTTAAAATTACTAAACAGTCATATAGTGGGGTGGAGGGAGACAGGCTGATCCTTGAATCTTTGTTCACTGAAACAATGAACAATGAATTGTGTTCAAAATGTCATCCTTTTATCAATAATATAATATACCACTATGTGCTATAACAAATAAACTTATGTAATATGACAACATTGTATTCTACTCCCGTGCCTAAGTAGTATACTTACATTATGAAGCATAGGAACTAGATTTTCTAGTTTCATGCTTTCTTGATCGCCATTTATGGAGCCACAAATAGATCACATACATTGGGAACTGAATAATTTTGGTTTCCGAAGGGAATTGTGACGAAATTTCATTTCAAGCAGGTAAAAATCGCAAATTAATTGTAATGTATTGTAATGTAAAGTTCTATGCGTCGGTGGCACAGCGGTAGAATGCTCGCTAACCACGCCAAACGTGGTTCGGGGTTCAATCCCCCCTTTACCTCGTTACACCAGTAATAAAACTGGGGGGTATGAGGCTAGCAGCAACCCCATCCTGTAAAAATAAACACCACTGATACCGAAACTTCAAGCGTCTAGCTTGAAGTCCTATGTTTCACTGGGAACGTAAGGGAATATAGAAATTTTTTTAACAAAAGTATTACTTAATTCACTTTTAGATTTTTTCGTCGATTGATTGGACCGAAGTGCTCGGTCTCAGGTTGACATGTTGGCTTCTTGTGCAGATGCTTCGACTATGTCTGGGTATGTTTTTTGTTTCCTTCACGTTCCTCCGTGGAACATAGGGCTTCAAGCTAGTGGCCTGAAGTTTATTTTTATAGGATGGAATTGCTAGTCTCATGCCCAACCTTTCCTCTTCACCAGCATTATTTCTGGCTTAGCTAGGTAAAGGAGTGCGTCGGCGGGGGATCGAACCCCGGACCATGTGCATGGTCGGCGAGCGTCCTAACCGCTACACCACCGACGTCCTGGGTATGTAATTAGAAGTGAATTGGTGGGCGGTGACTAGCATTGGAAACTATGGGCAATAGGTTCGAGTCTCGGTGGGAAAATCATCACTCACTGCGGAATGCAGGCACATCCAGCTAGTTGACGAATCCCGAATGAGACAAAATGCGTGTTATCCTGGATTCCACTGTTAGTCACCATCCACCGATTAAAAGTGTTACAAGCTAGCTCAAGCAGCTAACCAGGAATAGGATGGTTTGAACTGATTCGGTTGTCTAAACTGAATCAAATCAGGTACACCACTGATGTGTTCGACTCTAAACGAGTGAAATAATCGCTGGATGTTTAAATCACAATGACGTAGCTAGAAATCACTACATAAGTGGTGTCAAACTAGCCATGTCATTTATGTTTTCTCAGAGATATAGACTTCTTATTTCAGGGACACTAACTCTGATTCACTTATAGTGAAACTAAGTTGATTCTGTTTAATGAAAAATTACTAGCAAAATAACTAATGTCTAGTTCTGTGTTCTGATCGAATTCTATCAACGAAAAGCTGAACGTTTAAAGCGATTACTATCCCTCGGTGGATGGTGACTATCAGTGGGATCCAGGACTACGCGCACCTCGTCCTATCTGAGACTCGTCAGCTGGATGTACCTACACTCCCCACTGGGTGATGGTGTTCCCACCGAGGCTCGAACCCAGTACCCATAGTTTCAAACGCCAAAGCGTTATCCACTAGACCACTTGAGCCACAAGAGTCACCTCTTGTGTAACGGTCATATTAATTGTTATTCAAGTTGAGATTCTGTCAACTGATTGATTAGATCGAGTGCTCGGTCTCAGGTTGACATGTCGGCCACTTCGATCCAATCAATCGACGGGAAAAATCTAAAATTCAATTAAATAATTAATATGACCCGTTACGCAAGAGGTGACTCTCGTGGCACAAGTGGTCTAGTGGATAACGCTTTGGTGTCTGAAACTATGGGCACTGGGTTCGACCCCCGGTGGAAACACCATCACTGACTCACTGGGGAATCCAGACACATCCGGATGACGAGTTTCAAATAGGACGAAATGCCCACTGTTCTGGATCCAGCTTATAGTCGCCATCCACCAATCAACTTCTAATTACATGCTCAGACGTCGTAGAAACATCTGCACAAGGAGCCAAAATGTCAATCTGCGACCGAGCACTTCCGTCCAATCAATTAACGGGAAAATCTAAGATTCAATTAAATAATTAGCGTCGCATTAACGAATTTCGCCGAAGCCAATAAGAAGACCTAATTTTATCTGCAACGTGTAATGTATTCGCGTAACACATATACACATCATGGGGACAGGTCATATATTTGATTTCATTAGTGCCTTTAAACCCACCTATAGAACAGAATTGGGTCAAATACTAAAATTCTTTGAAACCTCAGACGTCAAAAAGGCTCGTGCCTGCTTCAGTACAGTCGTATTTCTTACTACGTAAAAAGGCATTAACTGGAGCTAAAATATTGCTCAGTCAGTATACACATATGAGATAAGAATAATAAAGATAATTGATATGATATTTAAGGAGACAAGGGTAGAGTTGAAATGTGGATGAATTACAATATTTTAAAAGATTATCAAATAAGTGAATTGGTAAATAAGAGAGTATTAAAAGTAGGTCAAGTGTGTTGTCAAAAAAATTGAAATCGTCATAATGATGATTGCAATACGGTAGGCGAAGATGAAGTGAAGTGGAATGAATTCAAGCGGTAAAATAGAATTAAAATTAAACAAAGAACATTACTAAGACTATGGTTAAGACGAAGAGAGAGAGAGAGAGAGAGAAAGAGGTTAAACAAAATATTTTTGAATACACAGCTTAGATTTTTATCCACGTAAAGTTTTAGAGTGATTCAATTTGCCTCCGTGAGTAACTTTAATGGATCAATGGCACGGGGTTTTTCAAAAATTATTCCCTATTACTTTGATCCCACTCTGATAATCGAGTTTTAGAATAAAGGTTTATTTTTTAATTCAATTCTACATTTTCCCGTCGATTGATTGGACATGTTGGCTCCTCGTACAGATGCTTCGACAATGTCTGGGCATGTAATTAGAAATTGATTGGTGGATGGTGACTAGAAGTGGAATCCAGAACAATTCGCATTTCGTCCTATTTGGGACTCGTCATCCGGATGTGCCTGAATTCCCCAGTGAGTGATGATGTTCCCAGCACCGAGGCTCGAACCCAGTGCGCATAGTTTCAGGCACCGAAGCGTTATCCACTAGAACACTTGAACCACTGATACTGACCAACCACCAATTGACTTCAAGTTACATAACCAGACATCGCCGAAACATCTGCACAAGGAGCCAACATGTCAACCTGAGACCGAGCACTTCGATCCAATCAATCAATCGACGGGAAAATCTAAAATTCAATTAAATCATTAATATGACCAGTTACACAAGAGGTGACTCTCGTGGCCCATGTGGTCTAGTGGATAAAGCTTTGGTGTTTGAGACTATGCACACTGGGTTTGAGCCTCGGTGGGAACACCATCACCCAGTGGGAAGTGTAGGTGCATCCCGATGATGAGACTCAAAATGTGCGCTGTCCTAGATTCCGCTGCCAGTCGCCATCCACCAAATGATTTGAAGGTTTCTTCAGCTCAGTAATATCATCAATCCTCACTCTCTTTCTTTGTGAGTGGGTGGCATAGCGCCAGCTCTCACCAACTACTCTGCATGTGGTTCAGGGTACAATTCCCGGCCACAGATGCACTCCTTTACCTCGCTAAGCCAGTGTTAAGACTGGTTAAGAGGAAAGGTTGGGCATGAGACTAGCAACCCCACTAGTTAATTCTTGCCTGACACTATATTCACCACATAAAATACGCGCCAAGTATGGTATCATAGAATGTTTATACTTAGACTTGTGAGCATACAGTTTTCTGAAGTTACCTCTTGTTCTACCTGAGGAGATGGAAAGTGAAAGCTGATAGTAAAGTGGATGCTCCAAGTCAGACAAAATCCCTTTAGCAAATTTATTGCGAGATGTTAACTATGTGGTCCACTGGGACACCACTCACCTTACTGACCGTCTTCAGCATTCTAGCAATTGTGACATTATAAGGGTGAACAATAAAAGAAGAATAGGTAGGATTCAAGAGTTTATAAACTGTAAGAGGAGGCGTTGGTTGAGTTATACCCGAGTGCCTTAACTTCTTAATGTAAAATGTCAGGCGTAATATTTTTCTAGAGATCGCTAAGACATGGGAAGACTAGGAGAGATCAGAAGAGAGAATAAGTCCAAGATACCTAATTTCTGATTTAATTCCCCTATATCACTCTCGTCAATCTTACAACAGTCATGAGAATCGACGGCTTCTTTTAACTGTCTTTTACATCTTAAGCTGAAATTAATAGTTTCACATTTACAAGGATTCAGTTTAAGGCCATTAGACGAAGACCATTTGATAATTCCTGAAAGAAAGTTGTTCATCTTAGTACAGTCTAACTGGGAGTTAACAGCCATTGAAACTGTTAAATCATCAGCGTATTTCACAAAGTTTATTTCATCAGACTGAGGCAAGTGATGTAAGAAGAAAGGAAAAAGAAAAGGAAAGAAAAACATTCTTCTCACAACGCTGTGAGTAGTCTTCTGAAATGCTTCATCGATCTACAGAAGTTTGAATTCATGGGCGCTAATCCATTACCTGGATTTTGTCATAACCCAGAACTCGTACAAGATAAAACAAACAAAAAGCAATTTCTAACAAAGCAACATATTCCTTTTAAGTGTCTGCCTCTACCTTTTCTTTTTGATGTTTAGCTTATCTAACGTGTAATATAAAGACACAAAACGCAAAGACACATAGTTTTGTATCATTTATGTAAAATAGGTTATGATAGCGGCTTAAAAATGTAATTCTTTAACCTACCTACACTACACGATAAATTACAATAGAGGAGGCAAAGAGAAAGTGCAATCGGGCTTTTCCTTGTCTATATTTATTCCTGTATCAGCGTGTGTGTGTGTGTGTTGCGGAGGGGCTTGTCTGTGCGCTCAAGCGTGGGTGTGTGCGTGTGTGTGACTGTGGCTCCAGAAACTCTCTCTCTTTGTCTCTTGTTTGTGTAACTATAGTCACAAAAATCATATCACCCATCTTTTCTGATGCCAGTTACTAAAGCAATTCAGCATATATTTATCATGTATTTATTTATTTATTATTTTTTATTTACTCAGTATAAAATTAACATAATTATCCCAGTACTTTTTTGTTGATTTCAGAAATGTTCTTTTATTCACTATTGAAATAATAATAATAGTAATAACAATGATAGGCGTGATGTCTAGTAGATGATGGTTGAATGTGAAGGTGCAGACGAAGTTGTAGTCATGGCGGGATTCGAATGGAGTAAAGTGATCTATCAATCAGTTGAATTATCAATTCCAACTGTTAACCACACGCCATGTCACTCCACTGTATTGATCACAAGTAATTACAACACAGTTATCAGTTGGATCTCGTCATTGAACTAGTAAAGAACTAGGTTAGTAATCTGGAGTCCCCTGGTTCGAATCCTGCTATGGCTGATAATCTTACCACATATGCAGTCATCACTGATGAAACTGGTCCCTGAGAATTACCCCATCATTTTAAGCCTAAAATGTTTTAAAATACTGATGTGGACACACTTTTAATCTTAAGGTCACTTTAAATTCTTGTCTGTGTATTACAAAATTAAATGCAGATCGATCGACTGAATCGGTGGTCTACGGTTTCTTCTGTTGTCATTTTTTGTGCCTTATTGACTAGATATTTTCTTGGAGCGTGGTTTAAAATCCCAACCAATAGCTGTCACCTCAACGTGGTGGTCAGGCTTGCATATTGCAGTAATCCAAAGAGTTACAACAGATGGAACTAATGTTTTTTCAGTTCCTACCATGACTGGAAGTTCATTTGGATAACAGTTAGACTTAAATCAGATGTTATTATAGTTTAAGGCGTTTACAGTATGTTGAAGGTCTGAGGATGAAATAGTACTGCTGATGGACAGGACTGACTGACTGACTGGTTTCAACATAGAATTTTGCACATATATGCGGTACTTCAAGTCGTCACACTTTACTCCTTGTAGCACACAAAGCAAGAAAAGAAAGTAAAAAGGAATGAAAAATAGAGCCAGTAAACAGAGGAGTGAGACAAAGGAATAGTAATAACGAAGAACAACATAGTTTCATTGGAAATCATAAGTCACAAGGAGTGGATGTATCTGCGCCATTGAGAGCGACGTGTTTGAGCCATATCACCAATTGTTTCCAACCATTGGTTTTTACCGTCCCGAGGACCCCAACCAGTCAGCCAGCCAGTCTACACCTTCCTACGTGGCTGGCTTAAACTAACTGTTGTGGATTTCATTGACTGATGAAGCCATGTTTTGGTTTGACCACCACTGGCTCTTTTCCCATCTGATCGATCCTATGTCACCTATCATTGCCCGTCGAGAAAGCCGATCAATGGCTAGTCGTGCGTAACACATATCCTAACCATCTCAGTCGATGTAGCTTCACCTCCAACCATATAACCTTAATACTTAACACTTAGTCAGACGACCTCATCAGTAACTTACAGATCACCTAATTTCATGATTACTCATCATCACAGTGCTCGATCTAACTTGAACAACTGAACCAATACAGCTATGGTTAGATAAAACACTGTAGTCTGTTAATTTCCTCTATTTGCAATTGTAAATGTCTTGCAGATATCATTCAGTGAAGCAAGTGAACTCCCGTACACTGTACACATCCTCTAATGTATAACCATATCAGTAGAATGGGATGCTTTCCAGGATCCCACGGTTTTCAACGATTCTCTCCAAATCAATGGACCGCTTGTAAAACAACACTTGAAGATTAATCTAGCCACAACTAATGATTGACTGCAGGATGAAGTTGCCTAAAATCCCAGGAACAGCTCCACCAAGATGGATGTGATGACAAAAACCCGTTGATGACACCAACTGCTGATCGCACCATATATCGTTAATTCACAGAAGTTAGAATTCATCACCGGCCATTGGGTGCCATTCCATAGTCAATGAGCTTGCCTTGTACCCTGGAGGTCCTAGGTTCAATCCCTGAATATATACTGTTAAAGAGGTCCAAAGGAGGACGAAACAGCTGTCCAACACCGATCGGTGGTTTTCAATGCTTCTCTAGATGAATTGAGTTTGTGTTCAAAATTAAAATCAATCAGTTGTCTGAGAACCATCACTTGTAATACAAACTATTGTTAGCACAAAATATTTTTAAAAATTGTCGCGTACAAAAAGAAATATGATCGTTATTTACCTGTCCCCTTGTCGTTGTCGGTTGTAATGCATTAGGCGTACAACAGACTGTCATATGTGCTGGTGGTATCCGACGTCTTGCCTCACTAACTTCTTCTATTGTTTTCAATCCATTTGGCGAGGAAATGACAACAGGACAATTGGCTGTATTAGCAAGGAAGATGATTTTTTCAATTGATTTTAATTCCAACTAATATTTGGGAAGAAAAAGAGAAGTAAAGCAAAGTAGAAAGAGGAGACAAAATAATTTTGAAGAAAATTTACATCGATTAATACTTTATGTGATAAAAGTTATTATTTTAACTTTGATCACGGATTAATATCAGTTAGAGGACCAAAGTAAGCCAGGGAGTACTGAAAAGTTGCTTCGTCCTAGTTTGGGATCCATCGAAAGTACACACCCGCCGCCAGGGTTTGAACCCAGTACTCCCTGCTGGTTTTCAATGGTTCTCGGACTAACATTAATCCGTGACCAAACTTGGTAAACAAATCAAACCCTTACAAACAAACTCATGAAAAGTTGTTATGTAATAAAACATAAATTATTCGGTATCCCTCACTGGATATCCAACTAGAAAAGATAAGCAACATAGAACTGTCACTTCAGCAAACCAGCAGAGAACCTATTGCCCAAAAAATATTCATTAAGAAGTAGAGATGAGGTGAACATACCCTATGGAAACATCCAAGTGACGTGGCTTCTCAGGCTTTCTTGGGTGGAATCCTAATAGGATAGGAGACTGTAGGTGAAATAGAAAAGATTATGCAGCGAGGTTATAAACATTTGTGGGTAGTTGTAGAGCTAGCTGAGTGTGATGAAAGAGGTGTGGCGAAGGCTCTGTCTTCCACTTAGAAGACAAACAGCCAACGTATTACCATTCATTTATTATTTATTTTATTCCCATGTGGTCTGTTAATGGAACATAGGACTTCAAACATGGAGGTTTTAAGTTTCAGTAGCAGTGGGATAAGATTGCCAGTCCCATGCCCAACCGTCCCTTTTATTCTAGTGTACTATCAGCTAAGCAAGGCTGAAGAGTGTATCGGCAGGGGGTCGGACGACGGATTGGTGAGAACTCCACCGCTAAACCACTGACTCACCAGAGCGCTCCCCTGCCATTTGAATGGAAGCTATAAAGCCTGAACATTCACTTATGCGGTCTGATCGCATTCATACATAATTTCTCAGTATAGGTGAAGTTTTGTTTTTTAGGAAAATGATACTTAGAACTCCGTCTTAACTGACAGTTACTGTGGAGCAAATATTTATTACATAAAACAACAATAAAAAGAGGTAATTTATCAGAAACTTTGTGTGTCACGAAAAGGATTTCCAACAAGCTAGTTTTTTTTATCCTTTACGTTCCCCAGTGGAACATAGGGCTTCAAGCTAGAGGCTTGAAGTTTCTGTAGCAGTGTTTATTTTACAGGATGGGGTTACTAGCCTCATGCCCAACCTTTCCTCTTCACCAGCATTATTTCTGGCTTAGTGAGGTAAAGGGGTGCGTCGGCCGGGGATCGAACCCCGGACCACGTGCATGGTTGGCGAGCGTCCTAACCGCTATGACACCGACGCCCAACAAGCTAGTGGCAGACTTTTATCAACAGCTGACACCTTGGCTGGCTGGCTCCATGCTGAAGATCAAATCTCCAGAAAGAATTGGCAGAAAGAAACTCTGGCTGGGAACAAACCAACCAAGAGCCGATTACTAAACAGAAATGTAGGAGGAAACGAAGATAGATTGATCGGGTATACGTTGAGGAAGCAGGCCGTCGAACAATATCGTGCGCAATGCAGACCATCGCTCGATAGGAATCCAAATGGGGAATCGAACGCAGCAGATGTGCGTGCCTGGCAAGGTCTTTACCACTGAAACACAATCTCAATAGGCGGTCTGCAGCTTGTTTAAATTAAGTTATCAACCCTATTTAGGCGTTATTTCGGCTACCTGATTTCACTATTAGAAGAGAAACATCCGTTTAAATCTTAACTAGCGTCACTCATTTTCATTCATAAATTGACATTAGGCACTGGAATGTAACCAAATGTCTACTGGTGACTACCTTATAAACTTTTAAATTATTCCTGCCTAATAGTTAACTTCCTTGTTAAATATCCCTTAATTAAATTATCCAGGTCATATTTTTTGCATAATATAGATTTTCTATCGTTGGTTTTTAAGGATTAGTTTTGCTTTTACGAGTTGATCATGGATTGATATCAGTTGGAGAACCATTGAAAACAAGCAGGCAGCACTGGACAGCTGTTTCATCTTAGTTTGGGAATCATCGTGACTGAATGGTATACGAGCCAGTTTTCCTTGTAACCGGAACGACCTGTGTTCGAACCCCACTGTGGTGGGTGCGTACTGTCGATGATTCCCAAACTAGGATGAAACAGCTGGCTGTCCAGTTTTCCAGTACTGGTTTACAATGGTTATCTAACTGATATCAATCCATGATCAACTCATAAAAAAAACATAATATAAATCACAATTTGTTAATTTTATTTTGATATCAATTCACTGACTACCACTGGAAGAGTAATCCAACTTTCTTTTTCAGTGAGTAGTAATCACTCTGCCATACTGTCAAGCTATACGGTCAATATCTCTATTCCTATTGGTCTGGTTCAATATTTTATCGATCAAATAAACAGTGCTTCAAGTCACTTTTTTCCTCGAGATAACTTATTATGATTTCTGTCTTGAATGAAAAAAATGCTTATCATTTCAAGTTTAAATCCATACCGAAAAGAGATTAAACTTTGAGGAGTCATCAGGTTTTATTTGCAAGTGCTGGTTAGAAGGGATTTGATTAATTTCAATTTAGGTAGTGAAATGATATTTGTCACAAAACCACTGAAAACCACCAGGGAATACTAGACATTTGTTTCGTCCCAGTTTGAGACTCTTCAGTAATGCGTAGTTTGGTGAGCTCATTGACCTTTCAACCACTTGAAGAGATGCCAACAGCCTGTCAATTCTAACTTCTTCCGATTCACGGTATTTACATCCGCTGCTCGTTAATGCCATTCCTGAGTATTGGTCCTCATACCCAACTTCGTAAGTCTCATTGGTCACGACATCCCACTAGCACTATTTGCAGCCCCTCCTTTAATTAATATTTTTCTCTGAGCTGGTTGGCTTAGTTGCGGAGCTTTCGTCGTCCTTCTGGACAACATCTTCAGCGCAATTTTTAGCATAAAGTGAACTGATTTAAATTTCTTCATGAGTGATATAATTGCGTCTCCTGGTGACCATCTTTACAATGTATTGACCATTTTCTATTGACTTGGATTTTAAACTTTCTTGTCACCTGATTTACTTTTATTAGTTGATATATTTCGTCTATATTAACGTGTTTGTTAATTGCATTTTCGTTTGAGTACCAGGCTTCAAGGAATTCCCTGGCACTTTTGGTGTTTCCCCTGTATAAGATTTTGACATTATCCCAAATCAAATTGATGACCATAATTATCTATATGCATTGAAATGAAAGAATATATACGGTGTCTTTTCACGGCTGATTTGTGTTCTTGGATTCTAATTCGAAGGGGACGCCCACTTTGGCCGATGTAATGCTTGTTACAGTTCATACAATTTATTTTGTAAATTGTATTAATTTTATCCACTTTTTCTGTTGGATCTTTCGGTTTGCATAGTATCGAATTAAGCGATTTGACTGGCTTGTGTGCTATATCTATAGCAAACGGTTTCAGTATTCTAGCTGTTATTTCAGAGATATTTCTCATGTATGGTAGGATGCATTTTCTTGTGGTCTTTGATGATGGTTTCTTGTTGTTGGTGTTTGGATTCGACTTTAAACACTTTTGATGAAATTTTGTGGATAACCATACCTTTTGAAGACCGTTTGTGGGTATTTTTCTTCCATTCTGTTCAACACAGGTGTAGTGCTACAATGTGTTTGAACTCTTTTAAACAATGTCTGCACACAGTTTCGTTTGTGAAACAGTTTGATATTTCAAAATCCCCTCCTGTTGTCAATGATTAGTGATAGCTAGATTAAGTTTCAAGCGTTGGTTTGCAGGGGTTTTATTGATTCCTATTGTGGTCATGAACCATTGAAAACCTCCAAGGGGTAATGGACAGTTGTTTTTTCCCAGTAGCTGAATGGTCAATAAGCTCGCCTTGTAACCTTAAGGTCCTGAGTGAAATATTTGTGTGTGTTGGGGGATCAGTGTTAGAATGCTCACAAACTCTCACTGGGTGGGAGTTCGATACCCTAGCAAGATACTTCTAAACATTGCTAAGCTGGTAGCAACTTCGATAAAGGGAGAAGGTTGGGTGTGAGGCTGCAGACCACGCCTACAAAAAAGACACCACCGTTGCTGAAACTCCAAAGCCCACGCTTGAAGCCCTGTGGTCAAATGGAAGAGCAAAGGAGTGAATTCATTGCCAGAAATGGCTGATAGATGGTTCATAAAATTAACCTTGAGAATAGGATTGGTTCATATAAGTTACGTCATTACAGGAAACTTGATAAATTTGTTGATTGGTTCTGCCGAAGTTCCCGGGTTTATTCATCTCCTCATTTATTAGATTTTGTTGTTGTTTTAGATAAATTTATGCTGTTGAATGAATAATTCCAATTACTGATTGACTTCGCCGCCTCACGGTGACAGTGTTAATATTATCATTGTCTCCTTTAATTCCTAGAGGAACATAGGGCTTCAGCCGTGCGTCTCCATTGCGTTCGGTTCTCTGCTAAAGTCTTCACCTGGCTCCATGTCTGCCCACACATTTTCATCTCTTCTTCACATGACCTCCTCCAAGTCACCCTCGCACGGACGACCAACTCGCCGCTTCCCTTTCGGGTTCCACTCGAGCGATGGCTTGTCTAGTGATGTCACTTGATGGTTTGTTTTCTCAGAGTATGGCCAATCCATCTCCATTTCTTCCTGCCTATTTGTTTCACAATCGGTTCCTGCTCATTTGGTTCGCTGCCAGAGATCTCTATTGCTGATCTCTTCTGGCCGGCCATCTGATCTTGAGTACTGAGCGAAGACAACTGTTAATGAAGGTCTGTAGTTTGTTTAAGATGCTCTTCATGACGCGTCAAAACTCTGATCTGTATACTAGCACTGACTTCACATTGGAGTTGAAAATCCGGACCTTATTATCATTTTCATGCTGAGTACTGTTGATCTCCACACAGGCTTGAGAGTAGTGAAAGCTTGTCTTGCTTTTTCGATTCTTGCTTTGATATCCTCGTCAGTTCCATCCGCCTGTAGTTGAAACGATGCTTCCCAGGTAGGTCGGTAGGTGAAGGAGGTTGTTTCTTTCAGGTTCCTTCCATTTATGCTGACTGTTGTCAGTTGTTGCTGTTGCTGTTGGTGTTGACAGTATTAAGGACCTACGAAAGTCCTTAGATTAATGTTTAAAACAATATTTTACGATTCTTCATTGGCGGATCCAGTACTCTGGATTTCTGATATCCTGCTGTGTAGCATGCAATGAAAATATACAACTAACGTCAATATCTGTTCCCAAACGGCTCAGTTGAAACTTTCCTAGCCAAACAAGAATTTATCATAAATTTGTTAATTATTACCTAAAATTGTAAATATTTAGTCTAGAGATTTCATGAACTCCCTGGGATAACTTGAGCATAGAGTCTGATTGAATCATAATATATAATTGTTTAGAACCATTTAGCACCATCTTTGTATTCTGGTTTCAGACTGTTAATCCGTACTTACGTACAACCCACCTGCAATTGACTCCATAATACTGTAAACCACTGAATGAGAATTACAGAATTTCTCATTGTTTCACTTTCAAAACACGCTAAGATTATTTGAAATAAACGAGAATAAAGATCCCCCTGTTATAGCTCTATCCTGGAACACCTAATCGACTCAGAACACCAAGCAAAACCACAAAAGAACTTCAAACTTTCAGGAGTTCATCATGAACTGGGAGTACTGGACGACTGTCTCATCCTTGTTCTGGACTCTTCAGCAGTACGTACTCACTGAGTTTTAGTTACAATGCAAGGTCGTAGACCAATAAGCCACTGGTACCCGATCTAATGGCCAATCCATGAATTCCAACTTCTGCCAATTTATTACATGGCGAGACCACTAATGGGTTCCGGTGGCCCAATGGTCTAAAAGGTCGCACTGTAACCAGAGGGTTCTGGGTATGAACCTCAATGGGTACGTACTGCCGAAGAGTCCGGAACTTGGATGAGATAATCGTCCAGTACTCCTAGGTTTTCCAATGGTCCTCTAAGCAATGTCAGTTCATGATGAAATCCTGTAACCAATCAATCAAATCCCTGCAAACCAACAAACACTTGAACGTCAAAGTTATCTACAGAATAAGTGAGAATTTCAATAAAACAGTGTGAACCAAGCTTCTTTAAACTGCAGTAACAATGGTAATCTAGGTGAAGAACCTAGAAGACCTGGATTTCCCGGATGATTTATGTTTAATGTCACACAAAATCGAAGACTCACAAGCGAAAACCGACAAACTGGTCGAAGAAGCAGCAAAGACAGGACTCCAGGTGAACATAGACAAGACGGAGGTTATGAAAATAACCAACCAACCAACAACAACAACAGCAGCAGCAACATCCAGCGCCAATCACCATCAACGGGAGGGATTTGAAAGAGGTGACTTCATTCACTTATCTAGGGAGCATTGTCTCAACTACACGAGGAACGGACGAGGATGTCAAATAGAGAATCGGAAAGGCGAGAAACACATTCATCAATCTGAAACCAATCTGGAAATCTTCGTCACTCAGCCTGCATCAACAACAAAATTCGGATTTTCAATACAAACGTCAAGTGAGTCAGTTCTTCTATACGGATCAGAAACTTGGCAGGTCAACAAAGAATATTTCCAACAGCCTGTTGCAGACAATTATCAATGGTTTTCTTCGTTCTGTACTGAAGATCAGATGGCCGGAAAGAATCACCAACAAGAAACTATGGGAACAAACAAAACAAGAACCAATCGTCCGATAAATATGCAGGAGAAAGTGGAAATGGATTGGACACTCGCTGAGGAGGCCGCTGGGTGACATCGCGCGTCAGGCCATCACTCGAGTGGAACCCGAAAGGGAAACGGCGAGTGGGACGTCCAAGGGTCACATGGAGGAGATCGTGTGAAGAAGAGTTGAAACAGTATGGACTAACATGGATTCAGGTGAAAAGTACAGCAGAAGACAGAAGCAAGTTGAGGCGTGCAGCTGAAGCCCTATGTTCCACTAGGAACCTAAGGGAACAATAATAATAACAATGGTAATTCGTATGTTAAATCCCGAACTCTACATACAACAAAATAACTTTGTTCAGTCATTAAATCTACAATGGACCTGATCTATCTTAACACCAGATACGTAATTTGTTGTGTTTTTTTCGTTTGTTTCTTAATTGCATAGTATTTTCTTCCCCCACCTTATGTTTAGTCTCTACCCACTGTTGTTAACTTGATTCTTGTTCAACCCTATCAATTAGATTACGTCACCCAACCTACCTATGTAATTTTATTCTAGTTTCTACCTGATTAACGCTCTCTACATTATGTAATTTGTTATCTGAAGAAATTACCATTCTAAAGACACATAGTTGGAAATATTCCTTTTATTGCTAAGGGAAATTTACCATGTATATCTATGCGATTATACAGGTTGAGAATGATATCACCGAAATGAGTAACTCTTCGCTGAACGTCTTTTTTTCTATATGACTCAATGAAGATCTTCAGGTTGTCTTCTTACACATTGGTAATGTTTGAAACTGTTGGAAACTATAAGGACTATGGCTTAAATTAAGCTCATCTTATTGATTATTCGCAGATCAACACTACAACTCTTTAAAGTAACCAAGATCCTATTGCCTAACAAATATGCCTTACGAAGTTTAGATGGACTAGACACATCCAAGTGACAACACACACACAAAGAACAGGAAGCATGAGTTTTATATCCATAAGTGACATGGAGAAGATCATGTTTAAAGGTGATGAAAGCTTTCGGGCAATTGCAAAACCATCTGACAATAATGATACAGTGACCAGTGTAGTAGAGATGTTGACATGTAGAGATGACGACAATGATATAGGAATTAAATCAGAAATTAAGTATCTTGGACTTACAGGATTTCATCATGAGCTGACATTAGTTCGAGAACCATTGGAAAACCTGGGAGTACTGGACAGCTGTTTTGTCCTAGTTTGGGACTCTTCATCAGTACGCACCCACCCGCTTGCAATTCGCACCCAGGACCTTCTGCTTACAAGGCTAGCGAGCTCGTATACCATTAAGCCACTGGGACCCGATCCAATGGCCCAGTGAGTGCGTACTGATGAAGAGTTCCAACCTTGGACGAAACAGCTGTGCAGTACTCCTTGCTGGTTTTCCAATGGTTCTCTAACTAATGTCAGCTTATAATGAAATCCTGTAACCAATCAAATCCCTACAAACCAACACTTGAATATCTTGGAATTATTCTCTCTTCTGATCTCTCCTGGTCTTCCCATGTCTCAGCGATCTCCAGTAAAATATTCCGCCTGACATTTTACATTAAGAAGTTAAGGCACTCGGGTATAACTCAACCCCTCCTCCTCTTACAGTTCACAAACTCTTGCATCCTACCTATTCTTCTTTATTGCTCACCCTTTTTCTAGTAGGTCAGGGGTAGTCAGATTGTCAGAACATAAGAATTTAGTGGCTAAGGTAAGAATGGTTGACCCCGAGAAGATAAGTAATTTAGAAAAAAGCTCAGCAATTGCAATGCATGCATTAGCACACAACCACACAATAGGGTGGGAGAGGGTTAAAATTCTGATAAGTAATCTAGGTAGGTGGAGAGAGAGGTTGATTACTGAATTCTTGTTCATCGAATTTACACCCAACACATGCAATAGGAATGATACATCACTCATACCCGAAATACGGAAAATATTACTACCAATCAAATCAAGTGAAAGACAACGGAACTATATAAATGAATTTAGGAAGTCGTGTGATTAACTTGATATGATTATGAGCAATAAATTGTGCTCGAAACGTCATCAGTAAACATTACTGTATAACACTGTGAGACTTTTCAAAATAAAATTTACCCATAATGGAATTACACTCTACCACAGTGCACAAGTTTTATTCTTATATCAATGGTATATACAGGCTGTGATTCCCGAGACGGGCAAAATGCGCATCAAGGATACGATTGCAAAGGCAATACGCATCCCCTGAATGTGGTTGCAGCTAAACATAGTGAGTGTTCAGCCACTGAGTCGGATCTCACTGGTTGAATGCCATAAGAGCCAGGTTTACTTGTAACCAACAGGCCCTAGTTCCGAAACCAAGGTGTTTTGGATCTGTACTACCGTTCACTTGAAAACGGAGATGACCAAAAGGGCTCTTCAATATTCTCAAGTGTTTCTCGACTGCTTTACAATTCATTTCTCGCCGTCATCCAACTTCAAATGCAAATCAATATCTGAAAACACATTCGTGTGAACAGATCAAAGTTGTTTGAGTAGCGACTGTTATTATAAGGTTATCCATTTTCTGCTAAATGCATAGGACTGAAAGTGACCAGTTCGAATCGTGTGTACGCAAGTTAGGCATGCTTGCTCTCGATAAAAAGCGGTTGATCATAGTTTGATCTGTAGGCTTGTGTGCCTTCAATTAGTTTGTTGGACAAGAGTGTTTCCTGTTAAGTCATTAGGCGAAATGACGCGCAGTCTACAGTCTGAATCCGTTGAATGCTAATTCAGTATTGCGACAGTTAAGCACGTTCACCCTTTTAATCCTTTCACTACCCAGGAGACAGACAATACATTTCAAAAGCGGTTATGCAAAATGTGAATCAACAGCAAAGATTGATGATTGATAACGTCTATCCTTTTAGCATTGAAACAGGCGGTTACAAACCCCAGCGAGGATATGACTTCCATCAAGGTCGCAGATACGTCTTATTGATAAGTGGAAGTGGAAGCACTGGGGAATGGGATTCCTGTCAAGTGCTTCCAACTGTCTTAAATATTGAAGAAGATTTCCCTGCTGGAAAGCCCGCAGTGTAAAATGCATTTTATATTCCATCGGAGTATTCAGCACTTCAGTATTAACTTCTAAATGTCAAACTGTCAATTTCAGCTTAAGATGTAAACGACAGTTAAAAGAAGCCGTCGATTCTCATGACAGTTGTAAGATTGATGACAATGATATAGGAATTAAATCAGAAATTAAGTATCTTGGACTTATTCTCTCTTCTGATCTCTCCTGGTCTTCCCATGTCTCAGCGATCTCCAGTAAAATATTCCGCCTGACATTTTACATTAAGAAGTTAAGGCACTCGGGTATAACTCAACCCCTCCTCCTCTTACAGTTCACAAACTCTTGCATCCTACCTATTCTTCTTTATTGTTCACCCTTATTCTTTCCTGGTTTGTTTTAAAAGGACTATGTGACAATTCGTAGAATGCTGAAGACTGTCAGTAGGATGAGTGGTGTCCCAGTGGACCACATAGTTAACGTCGTGCAATAAATTTTCTAAAAGGATTTTGTCTGACTTGGAGCATCTACTTTACCCTCAGCTTTCACCTTGCATCTCCTCAGATAGAACAAGAAGTAACTTCAGAAAACTGTATGCTTGCACGTCTAAGTATAAAAATTCTATGATACCATCCTTGACACGTATTTTATGTGATGAAAATAGCGTCAGGCAAGAATTGACTAACCTTTTTTCATCTGGTAATTAAACAATTTCCTCCATCCATCCTTATATACCTTCAAGTTCTGCTTTTATTATTTCTATTATATTTATGGTCTTGTTTCTTCTTTGTTTTTACTCTCATAATTGCAAACGCCAACTTTTCTCTATGACTGCTGTAATCTCTGCTTTTTCCCTCACCATATCATGTAAAGAGAACATTATATTCAATAAACCTGCCAGGATTTGTATACCGCATCGACAATACTGTGTGAAACAAGCCCACGGCAATTTTCACTTGTTTTATTAGGATTACCTTAGGTGTTATCATTATTACTATTATTATTTCCATTTTATATGCTGCATATTTTTGACATTACCCCTATTGTAAATGTGTAAAATTTTGTGTGATTAATTTTATTTATAATTTGAGGAAATTAGATGCAATATTGTGATTAATGCTGAAAATTCCATTCTGTATCACAAGTACTGTTTTTGGAATAAAGTCAGTGATCTACTCCGGTCACTCAGAGGATAACCACATGCACACCGAGGGCGTGGCTATCATGATGTCACCAACGGCAACGAAGGCCCTGATGCAATGGGAGGCGATCTCGCCCAGGATAATGACCGCCAGATTCAACTCCAAAGGAAGGAAAGTGTCAATTATACAATGCTATGCACCGACAAACAACGCAGACCTCGAAAAGAAAGAAGAATTCTGCGGACAACTACAGGCAACAATGGACAATACTCCAATTGGCGACATTGAAATACTAATGGGAGACATGAACGCCAAACCGGGATCAGATAACACAGGAAGGGAACTCATCATGGGTAGAGAAGCTCTCGGAGAAACGAATGAAAACCGAGAATGAATGATGGAGAAAAATGAAGGTTCCACGTTCTACTCATAACAGAATAAATGAATTATATACATAAATTATTTAAATAAAAATAGTATTTCCACTATTTTTTCTAAAACTTACATCATCTTTGCTATCCAAATTTGAGGTTTTCAAATATGATTTAATGAATACAATTGAACCGGATTCTTTACACTTTTCTAGTGCTGTTAACAGATTTGTAATTAACACAGAATCTTTGCTTGTTTTATTCATTTCAGCTGGATCAATAATAAACTACACGCGGTTGTTTAAATTAAGCATGGGCGGGAAAAAAGAAAAACAAAATAAAACAAAAAGTGAAAGTGTAATTCAAAACTGGAAACGAAAATAATTTAGGGAATTAAAAGAAAATGTAGAAATATTAATTTTGAGTTTGGACAATGAGAATAATTCCATCATAGGGTAGATTTATTTATTGAAAATAAAATCACACGGTGATACAGTGTTCTCTACTTACTGATGACTGACTGACTGACTGGTTTCAACATAGAACTTTCCACCGATGTGCAGCGTTTCGAGTCACGAGGACCCCAACCATGAAGTCTACACCTCTCGATGTGGCTTAAGCTAACTTTTGTAAATTTCACTGACTGATGAAACCATGTTTTGGTTTGACCACCACTGGTTCCTTTCCAACCTGACTCTATGTCAGCTAACATTGCCCTTCGAGGAAGGCAGGCAATGACTAGGCATGCGTAACACATGTCCTAACCACCTGAAACGGTGGAAGTTTATTACCTCGTCAATGGATTTCTCCTCCTTACCTAGCACTCGACTGATGCCTCACCTCAATGTTATTATTATTATTCCCTTGAGTTCCGAGTGGAACATAGGGCTGGCTTCAACAACACATCTCCACTTTGTTCTGTTTTATGCCGTCTCTTCATCTGAGTCCAAGATTGACCAAACTCTCTCATCTCTTCCTCACACGATCTCTTCTATGTCACCCTCGCAATAACGGCGCACTCGTCGCTTCCCATTCGGATTTCACTCGAGCGACTGGCGTGCTATGTCATTCGATGGCCTCCTCAATGTGTGCCCGATCCATCTCCACCTTCTCCTACATGTTTGTTGAGCGATCGGTTGGTTTTTTCCCAGCCAGAGTTTCTTGTCGCTTATTCTTTCTGGCCATTTAATCTTCAGTATGGAGGAAGGCAGCTGTTGATGAAAGTCTGTAACCTGTTGGAAATCCTTTTCGTGACACGCAGTGTAAGTTTCAGACCCGTATAGAAGAAATCTATTATACCACTTCACATGGGGGATAGAACACAAGCACCTATGACCAAAGACAGTTATCCTTTTTATGTTCTCCACTCTCAATGGCCAGGTCTCACAGCCATAAAGGAGGACGGAGCGGACTGATGAACAGTACACACGTCCTTTGGTCGATAGCCAGCCGGCAGGACATCACGTCTACTAATCCAGAGACGGAGTAAACTGGCATATGTGAAACTAACCCTCTGCATCCGTGCTGAGGTTTCGTCAGCAGTTACTAATGGCATTTCGAGGACAATTTATTGCCGCTCATAATCATATCAAGCTACTCACTGACATAACTTTTAAATATTCAAGTGTTGGTTTGCAGGAATTTGACTGGCTACCACAGGATTTCATCATGAGCTGACATTAGTTAGAGAACCATTGGAAAGCCTGTTCGGGAGTATTGGACAGCTGTTTCATCCTAGTTTAAGACTCTTCAATAGTACGCACCTGCCACCACTGTCCGAAATTAGGACCTTTTGGTTATAAGGTGAGCTCGTCGACCATTAAGTCACTTGGATGTGGTCAAGTGGCCAGCTCATGAACCCCAGCTTCTGCCAATTAACTCATGACATTGGCTAGTGGTCACGCTATATCGCGAGTTGGCATAATTTGGAATTCATGGACGGGCCATTGGATCGAGTCACAGTGGCTTAATGGTCTACCGGCTCACCTCATGACAAGAAGGTTCTGAGTTCGAACACTGGCGGTGGGTACATACCGATGAAGAGTCCCAGACTTTCCAGTACTCCCAAGTGGCTCATCAATGGTTCTCTAACCGTTGTCAGCCCATGGTAGCATCTTATAACTTCTAAAATTCATTTGTATAATTCCTTTGATTGCATTCATAGTAATATTCTCCATATCTCGGGTAATGGCGATGCGTCATTCCTACTGCATGAGCTAAAAGTGTAGATTCGATGAAAAAACATTCAGTAGTCAATCTCTTCTGCCCCTCCCCACACGTGTATTACCTTTTAGAAATGTACGTAGCACTGTCCAACAATATTTTTGTATGAATATGTGCTAATGCAAACTTGAAGGATCTGGATTTCCCCGGTCATGACATATGTCTGATTTCCCACAAAGCAACAAGTTCGCAGAAGAAGCATCCACAGAAGATAGGACTTCATTCAGGTGAACATAGAGAAAACAGAGGTGATGAAGATTCCTGGCCAACAGCAACAGCAACAACAGTAGACAACAGACAACAATCAGCATAAATGGGAGAAATATAAAGCAAGCAACCTCCATCACCTACCTACCTACCGACTTCCGAAGTATCTTTCCAACTACTGGCGGACGGAACTGATGAGGATATAAAAGCGAAAGCAAGGCAAGCTTTCATCTCTCCTAAGTCTACGTGGAGGTCAACAGTACTGAGCATGAAAAATAAGATCAGGATTTTCAACTCCAATGTGAAGTCAGTGCTACTTATTATATGGATCGGAGACTTGGCGCTGCGCCGCGTCACGAATGGCATTTCGAACAAACTACATACCCTCATCAATAGATTTCTTCGCCCAAGACTACTCAAGATCAGATGGCCGGCCAAAAAAGATCAACAACAGGGATCGCCATGCCAGGCCATCGCTCAAGTGGATACCCATCGGGAAGCGGCGAGTTGGTCGTCAGTGCGAGGATGACATGGAGGAGGAGGTCATATGAAGAGGAGATGAAACCATGTGGGCAGACATAGAGCCAGGTGATGAAAACATTGGTGGAGAACTGAACGCAATGGAGCCGTGTGGCTGAAGCCCTATTTTCCCCTAGGAATTAAGGGAAACAATAATAATAATGGTAATGTGCTAATGCATGCATTGCGATTGGTGAATTCTTTTCTAAACTATTCATCTCCATAGGATCGGTCATTCCAGACTTAGTTAAATTCTTATGTTCTGATAGTCTGACTTATATAGTTGGCCTCACACTACTTACAAGATGTTTTAGGTCACAATAGAGGGTACCTAACGCCATAGAGTTTGTCCCAGAGTCTAGAGTTTCTAGGCTTAAATGTTACTGTGATTACTGATCTATTTAGGAAGGATTTCAGATGTCCTCTCTTTATATGGAAAAAAATTGCAGAGGCGCTAATTTCTTTCTTATTTATATTATGGTCTGTAGTTTCACTAGTAATTTCCATTTTCTTATGAGATTCTTAAAGATCTTCTTAATGAATTTTATATGATACTTATTTAACGACAGAGAATGGGAAGAAATTTTGCAGGCGATAAGATGAATTCATGTCACTCCTATTACGTCATCCATATACAACCTGAAAAGTAAAATACGTAACCAATCATCGTGACGATTCCAACACAGAAAATTTTCTTTTCGACGAAGTCATCAACTGGGAGGCAAAAAAAAATTCGTGTATTTATAGCGAATGAGTGAAAAAGTTCCAGAGCACTTCCCGATCAAGGGGTAAATCAATAAAATTGCAAATATTTTAACTGAACCGACAGTACAGTGAGATGTTGAAAACGGAGAGAGCACATACATTACACAGAAATAACAAAATTATGATCAAAAATGGACGCATTCTTATACTGTGGGGATGGAAATATTTCAGAATATGAAGGTGGACAGACGAAGTACTTCAAGAATACTTTGAATTATTGAAGCTGTCGCCATCCGAAAAATGAAGCCCCAGTCATTTGTCCACAAAAAGTTTCCTGCTGACTTATTACTTCCGTCAGTAACCACAGACTCCTTCAATTTAAACCCATCGAAAGTTCATAATAATAAAGGTTTCTTGTATTTCTCAATGAATGAATGAAAAACAAAACGATGTATGCTGTTCTTACTGACGCCTCACTATTGAATGCTGCTGCTAATAGCTTTATCAAAGTGGTAATATCATTAAACCAGAAGAATATACAAAATCTCAGCTTATAAATATAACATATGAAAAAGAGAAGACGTTCAGCGAAAAGACTCTTTACGGCGAATTCATTCACATAGCTGTACAATCGCATTTATATATAATTATTTGTGTGTGTGTGTGTACATGAGGTTTGTCAAGTTTAAATAATTGATTAATTAATACAAGAATGATGTAATATGGAAACAAAGTTAATCAGACAGCAACTAAAGTAAGATTGAGTTAAAAATAAAACATTAAGAAGACAAATTTCGTGAGATGACATCGTCATTTCGTAGTTTCTTTACAACCGCTTTACAACTAACATGGTTAACAATAATAAAATAAAGGTCATGTACTCCAGGGTAGGTAGTAAGCTAGATGACGTAATATAATTGACTAAAATGCTTCAACTTAGATCAGGGCAGCAACAGAGGTAATTACAGGTAGGGACTAAGTAGAAGTGAGATTGAGCAAATAAGTTGCATGACGTAACATAAATGACTAGAAATTGAGTGTTGTTCAAGTCAGTAGCAGTGGTAGTGAGGTATAGAAATTGAATCGGGTGGGGGTAGAGAACAAGAAAGTTGAAAATGCAAAATATTACAATTGAGAAGACAAACTAATACTAATAAAGAGACAGAAGAAAAGATTAGGTAGAATTTACTTATCGGGTAATAAGATAGATTACGTCCATTGCAAGTGTAGTGATTGAACGAACTTCTTCTGTATGCAGAGTTCAGGACTTATAGCAAGTGAATCGCCATTGCTTCTGCAGTTTCAAGAATTCTGATTCGTATACCTTTAGGAAGGCTACTTCTTACTCTGTAGACGACTTTGAAGCTTGTTTGGGGGCTGTAGCTTGGTATCCGGATTCTATCAGATGTTCTAAGATGGAACTGCCTCTTAGCATGGGGGTATTTTACCGTTGTCAAATTGGCCAATTGGTAAAGATAACAAAACCAGGTGTAGATGACTGTTGGATTTGATATAAGAATAAAACTTGGGCACTGGGGTAGAGTGTAATTCCACTATGGGTAAATTTTATTTTGATAGAGTCTCACAGTGTTATACAGTAATATTTACTGATGACGTTTCGAGCACAATTTATTGCTCATAATCAAATCAAGGTAATCACACGACTTCGTAAATTCATTTATATAGTTCCATTGTTTTTCACTTGATTTTCACTTGATTTGATTGGTAGTATGGAAATATGGAAAATAATACTACCAATCAAATCAAGTGAAAATCAAGTGAAGAACAATGGAACTATATAAATGAATTTAGGAAGTCGTGTGATTAACTTGATATGATTTTGAGCAATAAATTGTGCTCGAAACGTCATCAGTAAATATTACTGTATAACACTGTGAGACTCTATCAAAATAAAATTTACCCATAATGGGACTGTTGGATTTGATAAGTGTGTAAAATCATAAAAGCAGCAGGTGTTTACATAATGAAATTGCATATCACATTCGTGTGGATTTTGTTGTTGTAACCAGGTCAGATTCTGTTTTAGCCCATCATCATTCCTATTCACGAGACAATTTGGATTCCATTTGATATGAAGTGTTTCTGATATTAGACGTTTTTTGTAATTTCTGAAATGCTTTTTCTGGATTATTTCACTATTTTAGACCTATTGCTGATGATTTTTCAGGCTTTTGTAGTCCAACTGAATTTCTCGGTGGTCTAATAGAGACGGTTCTACGGTGTTCATTTCTTCTGATTTTGATTTCTTGCGATTAGCATTTTATAGCAAAAAATCAGTATAAACAACATTGTCGTCTTGTTTTTCATTCATTGAGAAATACAAAATACAGCTTTTGTTCAGCGAAGAATCTTCTTTTCAACGACTTCATTTTCAAGCTGTACAGTCGTATTTATATTACAGAAAAGGTCATTAAGTGGCATTGAATAATTGCTCAGTCAATATACACATATATATGTGATAAGAATAACGATAATTAAAATGTTATAAGGGGTAGAGTTGAAGTGGATAAATTACAAAATTATTATTATTATCAAATCTCCTTAATAATGGTTATCCTACAAGGTTTATTGAACGTAACATAAAGACAGAATCGCCCGTAGACAAATCACAGTGCCAAAGAAAAAACTCTTTATGAGTCTTGCACCGTTTCTAAATTGACTAAAAATTGTTTATCTAAATGTTTTAAACGCTCTTTTCATGCAACTGACTTGCAACTAGTTTTTACCAGCCTGAAATATGATTATGTCCACATCTATGTGTATTTACTGTTTACCTGCTCCTGTGGAGCTGTTTGTATTGGACGTTATAAGCGTAATCTCCGAAAACGTGTAGCTGAACACTATCCAGTCTGGTTAATGAAAGGCGAACGTAGAACTGCGAAGTCGTCTATCTGTGATCACCTGTTAGAGTCAGGTCATTTAGCCCCACGTGATTCATCTTTCAAAGTTATCTACATGGCAAAATCGAATCGCTCCAAAAGTTTACGTTTTCTTCACTTATGCATAGCCGAAGCTTTAGCTATACATGAACAGAAACCTAAATTATGTGTTCAAAAACGTTTTGTCAAACCCCTTTCTTTACCTTGGTCATAGTAATGTTCTTTCTAGTTTTTACTTTATTTTATTTTACCACTTGAATTCCTTCCACTTCACTTCACATCTTCATTCTTGTTGTAATCGTACTCCTAATTTTTCTAAAATTTTTAGACAACACTTGACATTTAAAAAGTATTTTTGATATCAATTCACTTATAAAACAATCTTTAATAACTTTGTAATTTATCCACTTCAACTCTACCCCTTATAACATTTTAATTATCGTTATTCTTATCACATATATGTCTATTGACTGAGCAATTATTTAGTGCCACTTAATGACCTTTTCTGAACCCGAAAGGGAAGCGGCGAGTGGGACGTCCAAGGGTGACATGGAGGAGATCGTGTGAAGAAGAGTTGAAACAGTATGGACTAACATGGATGCAAGTGGAAAGCACAGCAGAAGACAGAAGCAAGTGGAGACGTGCAGTTGAAGCCCTATGTTCCACTAGGAACCCAGGGAAACAATAATAATATAATAACCTTTTTCTGTAATATAAATACGATTGTACAGCCTGAAAATGAAGTCGTTGAAAAGAAATTTCTTCGCTGAACAAAAAAAACTGTTTTTACTTATGAATAAATGGGTATTTTTCGTGATTGAAATACAAAATACCTTTATTATAATGAATGTCATATACCCAATGCCCAAATTTTTTCAAACTGTTAAAAGTGAACTTGGTTTGGACAGATATAAACGTCGAAAATTCATTTCATATTTTTATGATGGAACCCAATGGTTGAACTCATTTAATCCCGTAACAATTTTCATTCATATCTTAGTTATCAATCCCTTCTTCCATTTTGTCTGGTTTACCCTTGAGTGATTACGTAACCACCTCCTGCATATATATTCTTTCCCTCATAGGGTAAAACTTGTAACAGAATAATCGAACTGAAAATCCCTCAGTGAATTTTCCATTCATCATAATGAAACTTATTGGAATATCTACTATCCCTGACTTTATAATTACTACCCTTTATTCCCTCTAAGCTACTTAATCCCGGCGAATTCATTCACATAGCTGTACAATCGCATTTATATATAATTATTTGTGTGTGTGTGTGTACATGAGGTTTGTCAAGTTTAAATAATTGATTAATTAATACAAGAATGATGTAATATGGAAACAAAGTTAATCAGACAGCAACTAAAGTAAGATTGAGTTAAAAATAAAACATTAAGAAGACAAATTTCGTGAGATGACATCGTCATTTCGTAGTTTCTTTACAACCGCTTTACAACTAACATGGTTAACAATAATAAAATAAAGGTCATGTACTCCAGGGTAGGTAGTAAGCTAGATGACGTAATATAATTGACTAAAATGCTTCAACTTAGATCAGGGCAGCAACAGAGGTAATTACAGGTAGGGACTAAGTAGAAGTGAGATTGAGCAAATAAGTTGCATGACGTAACATAAATGACTAGAAATTGAGTGTTGTTCAAGTCAGTAGCAGTGGTAGTGAGGTGTAGAAATTCAATCGGGTGGGGGTAGAGAACAAGAAAGTTGAAAATGTAAACTATTACAATTGAGAAGACAAACTAATACTAATAAAGAGACAGAAGAAAAGATTAGGTAGAATTTACTTATCGGGTAATAAGATAGATTACGTCCATTGCAAGTGTAGTGATTGAACGAACTTCTTCTGTATGCAGAGTTCAGGACTTATAGCAAGTGAATCGCCATTGCTTCTGCAGTTTCAAGAATTCTGATTCGTACACTTTTAGGAAGACTACTTCTTACTCTGTAGACGACTTTGAATTTTGTTTGCGGTGTAGCTTGGTGTCCGGATTCTATCAGATGTTCTAAGATGGAACTGTGGGGGCAACAACAACTTAATCATCGTTCCTCAGCATGGAGGCATTTTTCCGTTGTCAAATTGGCCAGTTGGTAAAGATAACAAAACCAGGTGTAGATTGTTGGATTTGATAAGTGTATAAGATTATAAAAGCAGCGCGTGCTTACATAATGAAATTGCTTATCACATTCGTGTAGATTTTGTTGTTGTAACCAGGTCAGATTCTGTTTTAGTCCATCATCATTCCTATTCATCAGACAATTTGAATTCAATTTGATATGAAGTGTTTCTGATATTAGACGTTTTTTGTGATTTCTGAAATGCTTTCCCTGGATTATTTCACTATTGTAGACTTATGGCTGATGATTTTTCAGGCTTTCATAGTTCAACTGGATATCTCGGTGGTCTAATAGAGACGGTTCTACAGTGTTCATTTCTTCTGATTTTGATTTTTTGCAGTTAGCATTTTATAGCAAAAAATCAGTATAAACAACATTGTCGTCTTGTTTTTCATTCATTGGGAAATACAAAATACAGTTTTTGTTCAGCGAAGAATCTTCTTTTCAACGACTTCATTTTCAAGCTGTACAGTCGTATTTATATTACAGAAAAGGTCATTAAGTTGCACTAAATAATTGCTCAGTCAATATACGTATATGTGATAAGAATAACGATAATTAAAATGTTATAAGGGGTAGAGTTGGAGTGGATAAATTACAAAATTATTATTATCAAATCTCCTTAATAATGGTTATCCTACAAGGTTTATTAAACGTAACATCAAGAAAGAATCCGCCCCTAGACAAATCACAGTGCCAAAGAAAAAACCCTTTATGAGTCTTGCACCGTTTCTAAATTGATTAAAAATTGTTTATCTAAATGTTTTAAACGCTCTTTTCATGTAACTGACTTTCAACTAGTTTTTACCAGCCTGAAATATGATTATGTCCACATCTATGTGTATTTACTGTTTTACCTGCTCCTGTGGAGCTGTTTATATTGGACGTTGTAAGCGTAATCTCCGAAAACGTGTAGCTGAACACTATCCAGTCTGGTTAATGAAAGGCGAACGTAGAACTGCGAAGTCGTCTATCTGTGATCACCTGTTAGAGTCAGGTCATTTAGCCCCACGTGATTCATCTTTCAAAGTTATCTACATGGCAAAATCGAATCGCTCCAAAAGTTTACGTTTTCTTCACTCATGCATAGCCGAAGCTTTAGCTATACATGAACAGAAACCTAAATTATGTGTTCAAAAACGTTTTGTCAAACCCCTTTCTTTACCTTGGTCATAGTAATGTTCTTTCTAGTTTTTACTTTATTTTATTTTACCACTTGAATTCCTTCCACTTCACTTCACATCTTCATTCTCTTATTTTTTAAAAATTTTTAGACAACACTTGACATTTAAAAAGTATTTTCGATATCAATTCACTTATAAAACAATCTTTAATAATTTTGTAATTTATCCACTTCAACTCTACTCCTTATAACATTTTAATTATCGTTATTCTTATCACATATATGTATATTGACTGAGCAATTATTTAGTGCCACTTAATGACCTTTTCTGAACCCGAAATGGAAGCGGCGAGTGGGACGTCCAAGGGTGACATGGAGGAGATAGCGTGAAGAAGAGTTGAAACAGTATGGACTAACATGGATGCAAGTGGAAAGCACAGCAGAAGACAGAAGCAAGTGGAGACGTGCAGTTGAAGCCCTATGTTCCACTAGGAACCCAGGGAAACAATAATAATATAATAACCTTTTTCTGTAATATAAATACGATTGTACAGCCTGAAAATGAAGTCGTTGGAAAGAAATTTCTTCGCTGAACAAAAAAAAACTGTTTTTACTTATGAATAAATGGGTATTTTTCGTGACTGAAATACAAAATACCTTTATTATAATGAATGTCATATACCCAATGCCCACATTTTTTGAAACTGTTAAAAGTGAACTTGGTTTGGACAAATATAACCGTCGAAACTTCATTTCACATTTTTATGATGGAACCCAATGTTTTAATTCATCTAGTCCCGTAACAATTTTCATTCATATCTTAGATATCCATCCCGTCTTTCATTTGTCTGGTTTACCCTTGAGTGATTACGTAACCACCTCCTGCATATATATTCTTTCCCTCACAGTGTAAAACTTGTAACAGAATAATCGAACAGAAAATCCCTCCGTGAACTTTCCATTCATCATAATGATACTTATTGGAATGTCTACCATCCTTGACTTTATAATTACTACCCTTTATTCCCTATAAGCTACTTATATCATTTTTCTGACGTCTGCATGTTTCCCCTGTCTGACTTCATCCTAATTATCTGTCTTTGTTCTTGTCTGATCCTCACTTTTGATGCTTCTTTTTCATGGGTTGTTCGCCTTGAGTAAGGTCAAGGTTACTCCCTGCGTATTGGTTGCTTGACCTTGGACTGTCTGCCAGTAACATGTTTATTCCGTCTGATTCTCGCAGAGACGAGATAGAGACAGAGAGAGCGTTTTGATCCCACCTAGTTGGGAATATACGGCTTGATTCCCAGGTCATTTATAATTGTTAATAAATAATAATAAATACTCTAAAGAAAACACCCCCTGCAAAACAATCCAAACAGTTCCGAAGAAACCTGTCTATATCAGTTTGCCGTTCAAAGGAGATGATGTACAGGAAGTAGTCAAACGAAGACTTGACAAAGCCATCAAGAGAACTTATTATGCTGCAAAACTTGTTTTCCTGAACACCACTAAGCGAGTGCTTCAACAATCTGGGAAAGACCAGTCGCCAATCCTCGACACTTCAAACTGCGTGTGTTTGTGGAAGCAAATACATAGGTCGTACGGAAAGGAGATTGTCTACTCGCATGATGGAGCATTTACCGAAATGGTTGAAAACGGCTGAGTTCAAAGTGCCGAAATCCTCAATAACAAAACATCTTGTGGATTATGGACATGATATCGACGCGGTCAAGTCATTCACTATTGTCAGCAGACAAAGAAACAAGAAGATGCTTGCAATTGCAGAGGCTTGTGCAATTCGAGTTTACAAACCAGGTCTCTGTGTACAAAAGGAGATGGTCGTGACTCTGAATCTACCATGGTAATACGTTTTACTTATAATTCTACCTCTTATTATTATTATTCTCATTATTATTATTCTTGATTCATTTAAAACTATCCTTTATCAGTAGCATTATCTTAACTCACTTCAACACTATTATTATTATTGTTATTATAACTATTACTATTGACATCCCTCTGGTTGCAATTCTTGTGATCAACTCGTAAAACATAACTAATCCTTACAAACCAAAATATAGAAAATTCTCTAATGTTTAATTGTTTATCTAAGTGATGTAATTGAAGCGTAATGCAATTTATCTTAATATTTGATCTCCCATACTCTCTCTCCCCTTATCTAATTGAACATGACCTGGAAAAACATTCGCACCTGTTGTCTTTCTGCATGACTAATTCAATGTAGTTTGTTTACTTATCAGTCCTATATCTCCCAATGTAATTGCAAAACTATATATATCCGTGTATGTAGAGTATTCAGCTGACGAGTTCTACCGAAACTTGATGAATTCATTAAATCCTGCTTTATTAACCTTTATTGCTTGTTTTAAATTCGTATAGGGAAATAAATGTTTCCATTTATAATTGTATTTGATCAATTATGTATTTTGTAACAGATAAGCTTCTGGACTATATAGCTGCTGAAGAGGATTGCTGGGGTAGTTTTGTATTTTTTTTGTATTAGTTATTATTGTTGGACAAAACCACAGATTCTATCGCATCAAAGTGTGTTTCACATATTACTGGGGAAATTTTGAGCTGTATCTGGCTTAAGAAAGTTTGGCGACCTATACAACAAAGCACACTGGGTGAGTTCCTGAATTCAAACTGAAATACTTCGTTACAGGATTTCATCATGAGCCGACATTGGTTAGAGAACCATTGGGAAACCTGCAGGGAGTACTGGACAACTGTTTCGTCCTAGTTTGGGATTCTTCATCAGTACGCACCCACCCGCCTGCAGTTCAAATCCAGGACCTTCTGGTTATAAGGCCAGCGAGCTCGTATACCATTAAGCCACTAGGATCCGATCCAATGGCCAGTGCATGAATTCTAACTTCTGCCAATTTCGTCCCAAACTAGGACGAAACAGCTGTCTGGCAGTACTCCCTGCAGATTTTCCAATGGTTCTCTAAACAATGTCAGCTGATGATGAAAATCCTGTAACCAATCAACCTAATCCCCGCAAACCAATACTTGAAATACTTGGGTTTGGATTGTTACGAAACTATTGTTATGTTGATCAGGATCATGATCACAGTGATTACTTATGTCTTTTATTGTTTGGGCAGTATACAGTAGTCTAAAGCCCCTATGAAATAAACTGAATTTAATGTATCCTGCAATAGCTGTTCTCATTGCGTTACAGAATCACTGAAAATCTTTAGGTACTGAATAGCTGTTTCACTTCTACTCAAGATCCCTTAGGACAGTACACCCTTGACCCTATAGGATCACATTGGAAAAGAGCATCAATCCATGAAATATTTGACAGGTGGTGGGAGCCACGTAGAAAGGTGAAGACTGCTTGGTTGAGATCCTTGGGATGCTAAGAACCTTCATACATTTATTCGCCTGTATGAAATTGAGTAAAGCAAGAATAACAGTGCTTCATGCAGAATAATATGGGATACCATCATTGCTTATTTCGTCGGCTTCTCATCAACTGCTGCTTACAGCCTAAACAAATTTTTATCATTATTATTATTAAGTTCATGTACAGAAAAGGTTTCAACATACTTGCAAATTTTACATGATGTCAGTTGACAGTAGGTTCCGGAATTAATGAACAATGCTCAGAAAATTACGCTTATTTAGCTTTTACACAGGCAGTTCAAGTTTAAAGAAAGTAAATGCGTGCATACAATGGTGAAGTGGTTACGTAATAGAGACAAGAGATGAGTAAGATGATGAGAAGTTAATCAGTTGAGTGGCAATGTACTGAGTTCAACTCAAATCATAGAAACAAGAGACAAGTAACATTACACTATTTCAAAGGAGTGAACTTAAAATCAAAGATATGTCAGAGATAGGCTCTACAGGCTAAAGGACTCGGTGGACCCAATTAAACAAAATAATATAAATTACAAAATATGTTGCAATGACTGTGAGTGAGGTCCATTACATAGGTCAAACTAGTAGAACGGGAGTAGTCACGTTGTCAGAACATAAGAATTTAGCTACGGTTAGAATGATTGACCCCACGAAGATAAGTAATTTAGAAAAAAACTCAACAATAGCACTGCATTCATTAATACACAGTCACACATTAGGGTGAGTTGGACAGAGTCAAAATTCTAAAATGTAATATAAGTAGGTGGAGATAGAGAGACATTGATTACCGAATCCTGGTTCGCCGAATCTACACACCCAACACATGCAACAGAAATGACTCAATGCAAATACCAGAGATACGCATGGAAGATATTATTACCACCAGTCAGTCAGTCAAATCAGAGGAGGATAATAAATAATCTTAAAATTCTATTTCAATTCAATTCACATACATCATAACATTCTAACAAGTTACTCATTTATTTTGACTATAAAAACCCTCGTCTTATTTCCTATCTGATTGTATTTGATCAACAACACTAATATTATTATTTCTAAAATGTACATTATCCCATACTGATTTTTATTCAAATGTCTAATCATCAATTCCACTCACGTATATAAATGAAGTAAAAAGTTATGTGAGTGACTTGATATGATTATGAGCAGTGATAGATTGTGCTTGAAACGTGGTCATCAGTAAATATTACTGTACAACACTGTGTGACACTTTATCAAAATAAAATCTTATCCATAATGTAGTTATACTCTACCACAGTGCCCAAGTTTTATACTTATATCAAAGATTACGTTATCAAATAAAAGAGAGCATGAAGACACCCCGTTACCAGGGCAAGGAAAGACTAATAACTGCTTCTTTCTGAACACAAATATCAGATTTCAGGAGTTTTATAGAGATTGCTTCTGCAAGCTTGAGGAGAATTGAGCTTTCTTGTCTATTGATAATTTTGAAGGATTTCGCGATTTCCATCTCATGACCGGTATCGAGGAGATGTCTGGCAATGGCACTATTATAAGCGTTTGTTCCCTTAAGGTATAGGGTTTTGGTACATGTTCAGCGAATTGGAGGTATGTCCTTCTTTCCGTTCTCCATCACTTCTTTTAGTGTAGTGTAATGTTGCTTGTCTCTTGTTTCTATGATTTGAGTTGAACTCAGTACATCGCCACTCAATTTATTAATTACTCATCATCTTACTCATCTCTTGTCTCTATTACGTAACCCCTTCACCATTGTATGCATACATTTACTTTCTTAAAACTTGAAGTGCCTGTGTAAAAGCTAAATAAGCGTAAATTTCTGATCAGTGTTGATTAATTCCGGAACCTACTGTCAACTGACATCATGTAAAATTTGCAAGTATGTTGAAACCTCTTCTGCACATGAACTTAATAATGACAGTAATTTATTCAAGTATTGGTTTTTAGGGATTTGGTTGATTGGTTACAGGATTTCATCATGAGCTGACATTGGTTAGAAAACCATTGGAAAACCTGCAGGGAGTACTACCAGACAGCTGTTTTGTCCTAGTTTGGGACTCTCTAGCAGTACGCATCCACCGGGATTCGAACCCAGGACCATCCGGTTACCAGACAAACTGGCTTGTAGACTATTAAGCCACTGGGACCCGATCCAATGGCTCATGAATTCTAACTTCTGCCAATTCACGATATAGCTCAACAGCTAGCCAATGTCTTCGGCGAGTATTTGTCCTCACAACCGACATGCTGCATCCCACTGGTCACGACTTCTCACTAGAACCCCAGGTAACCACCTACCTGAATAGGGCAAGTCGCTAGTGAGCATCTCATTGATATTCAAGTGTTGGTTTTCAGGGATTGATTGGTTACAGGATTTTCATCATGAGCTGACATTGGTTAGAGAACCATTGGAAAACCTGCAGGGAGTACTGGACAGCTGTTTCCGTTGTCCTAGTTTGGGACTCTCTAGCAGTACGCATCCACCGGGATTCGAATCCAGGACCTTCTGGTAACAAGGCGAGCTCGTATACTATTAAGCCACTAGGACCCGACCCAATGGCCCATGAATTCTAACTTCTGCCATTGGGTCGGGTCCTAGTGGCTTAATAGTATACGAGCTCGCCTTGTTACCAGAAGGTCCTGGATTCGAATCCCGGTGGATGCGTACTGCTAGAGAGTCCAAAACTAGGACGAAACAGCTGTCCATTACTCACAGTTTTTCCAATGGTCCTCTAACCAATGTCAGCTCATGATGAAATCCTGTAACCAATAGTTTATTAAGTCTATAATCAGCAGTTGATGAGAAGCCGACGAAATAATCAATGATGGTACCATATTATTCTGCAAAAGCCACTGTTATTCTTGCTTTATTCAAATGCCAAAAACCAGTGGCTGGAGATAATGGGTGATATGGCGCTGATGAATTCACCTTCTGTTATCTTCTATATTCATAGAAACCCTTATTGTTCCTCCATGTAACTATTTCTTCTCTCGCAGATTTCTGCTTGTCATCGTTTATTTCGAATCTATTTTGTCTTCCTGTGTGTGTATGCACTGCATGGAGTATGGTAATTCGAACTGTTGTACTTCTGTGCAAAGTTCTATATTGAATCCAACCAATCAGTCAAAGGATTGAAAAAAAGCACTTTTCGATTTGCGAAGCGAACATGCTGCTTCTGGAACACTGAGTCATAAACCAAGGAAACATGTACCTTAACTTCTGTCAGTTCAGGATATAGTGCCACATCTATTGCATGCCATCATTTAACGAAGACATCTGAGTTAAGACTAATCGATAAAACTCAAAATAACTGAGCAAAGAATATCCTTTTCGATAATTTCCTACTCTTCTGGCTCTACAATTATGCATATATGTGTTTATATATATAGAATATTCTAGAGTAGTGTTTTTTTAAATAATATCGATTTGTGAAGTAAGATCACAATGGAATTATATTTCATTAAAGATGCTTAAATTGTAATAATAATAAAGATATAGTAGCAAATAGAATATCAATCAAAATTAGGAAAATTCCACAAAATTGAGGATCATTCGAACCTAGATGGCCAAGTTAAGGATAATGTCTGAACTAACTTCTATTGGATGCACAAATCAGGCTTCTTAAGGTTGGATCCCAACAGCCAGTCTCAGCAATATTTAGTAACCGAACTCTTAAGGCAAAACTGAGATTTGTTGGTATGCAGTAAATGACTTTGAAAGCAAGGCTAACGTCAATATTGTGGTCTGTATCCACAAGATGAGATAGAATAGCGCTATGTGAATAGATTTTGTTTGTCCTTTGCTTAACCAACCACGCAGGGTGATGTTTGGAAATCCTACGAGAAACATGCCTAATTGTACGGCCTATGCAAATAACTGGCTCACTCCACAGGAGCAGTCAAATTGGTAGATACACATGGAAGAGGCGAAATTAGACAGTTTACGTTTTACTACCGAACGTAAAATAGGGGTGGTTTTGAAAACACAGCGTAATTCGGCAGCAAAGAAGGCTCTTTTTACTGCATTCCTAAGGCACTGCGCTACTATCTCGCTGATGTTGTCCCCAAGGAACTGAATTTGGCAGAATAAGGCCTCCTTAGGGACTGTTGGTACCTTGGTCTACCTTAATTTTAGATTCATATTCTTATCAAAACATTTTTGTGGATAACCATTTTCACTCAGCAACCGTTTAATATAATTAAGTTCCTCCTCATCAAAACTAGTCGAATCTGAACAAACCAGTTTATGAGATCCCTGTTCTAAATAGCTTCCTAGTGGCGGATTTGTATATTGGTTTTATTCTAGACATCATGTCCATTTCTCATACCTTTGTCGCATTGTGCTTTATAACAATTCTAGAATTTATTCCTTAATTATTACTAACAACGTTCTGAGGGTTGGCGATAAAACTTCAGAAGTCGAACATAACTGACGAAGTCATATCAAACAAGTATACCTGTGAACAACATTTCGTAATAGTTGTTCTCAAAGTAGTTTTCTTCAAGAAGGGAGGTTAAACAAAGAAATACTAAGAACCAAGCAATACTGGAGGGCTATTTTACCCTGGACTTAGATTCTCCATCTGTACAAACCTATAAACTACCTGCGATTGAAACAAGAGCTACTGTTAACCCAGCTAGAATCCAATAACTCATGTCTACCGTTCATGATGTGGTGTGTCGTTAAATCTCTCCAAAATAAACACTTACGAGGTTAATTCAATGAATGAAGTCTTACTAAGTGAACCATTTTTAAAAATTTTCATTTCATGCTAAGGTTGTGCTCTTATTCTAGAACCCGTAAGGCTTTGGTATTCCCATAAATAGAGGATTACATATTCACCTTTCGTTTGAAACGAAGTGTGCCGGGTTCGAATCTCAGCGGGAATACTATAATTCACCAGGGATTCCTTGTACTTCCTTGTGACCTAACTAATATTGGACAAAATAAGCCTCATGAATTCACCCACCAGTCTCCATTCGTCAAATAAGCAACATCAATGTTAATCCTCAGACAACATAGGAGCGTTCGTATTTAGGTTCCGATATGTGAACAGGAACCGAACAATTTATTTCAATCAATCAATGGAAAAAACAAAATTCACCTACGCAAAAAATAACATATGTCCAAACATTTTCTTGTTAAATCTGCAGCTACTTACATTATATAAGTAGCCATCTTTAAATGAACTAAAATGTCAATGAGATAAATTAAGTAGACGTAATTTGTCTGAATCGTGTAACGCATTTGCGCTACACATTTCTAATAGTCTGATCCAGCACTCACGGACCTTTCATGGGGATGTATATATGAAGTCAATAAAAAGAATTTTTCTAAATGGCTTCAGAAGCAAATAGAATTCCCAGAACCCATTAATGGTGAGAACAGGAAACCTAGCTCCTCTTTGTCAATACAAATTTATAGAGACAGGACATAAAATTAATGTTTACACGTCTTTTAAACCTATCCATCCATAAAACGTGTTTGGGGCGCATCCTAAAGTCTGTGGAAGACCTAGCTAGCAATTAGAAAGTTTAAACCACCTTTATGCGATCAAAGCAACAATTCGTCATCACATTAAACCACCTTCCTTGGTAAACTTTGTTTTGATACCAGCCAGGGTAGATGTATTATTACCTCTGTTATTTGGTTTAGTGATCTTCATTGTTATTTTGACCTTCAATATGTCCTTTAAACTTGACCTAACTTGTCTATTTTCTTACCTGTTAACTCTTTATTAATTTCACATATATTCCTATGACAAGTCCGTGTGTGATGAGATTGTTCGAAATGTGTTGCACAAATACATTACACACATGATTCAGACAAATTACGACTTCTTATTGCTTTGTCTGAATTTATAAAGGGAGCTAATTGTTTCAAATTTAATGGGAAAGTTTATATCAATGTAAACTCCATTCGATTTTGATGTATGGTCGTCTATGTTTTCCGGGATAGGTAATTTATTTGCAAAATATTTATTAATCGTGAGGATAAGATGGAAGGGAACAGCACTATGGGAGCATATGTGTCTAAACTTGTAGATATTATTTCCACTTTATGGTGTAGGAGAAGTTTTACCTGCCATTGATTATTATTGTTATTGTTTCCCTTTAGTTCCTGGAGAAACATAAGGCTTCAGCCACATGTATTTATCACCTAGCTCCACGTCTGACCAAATGCTTTCATCTCCTCTTCACATGACCTCCTCCATGACATCTCACCCTCGCACTGACGACCAGGCCGCTTCCCATTCGGCCAGGTTCCTTGTCGAGCTATCGCCTGCGTGTGATGTCACTCACCTGATGGTTTGTTTTCTCAAAGTATGATCAATCCAGTCCACCTCCATTTCCTCCTGCTTATCTGTAGCACAATTGGTTCTTGGTTCGTTTCCTTCCAGAGATCCTTGTTACTGATCTTTTCTGGCCGGCCATCTGATTTTGAGTAGTATTAAGCGAAGACAGTTGTTGATGAGGGTCTGTAGTTTGTTCGAAGTGCTCTTTATGACGCGCAGTGCAAGTCTCTGATCCGTATAGTAGCATTGACTTCACATTGGAGTTGAAAATCCGAATCTTATTTTTCATGCTGAGTGCTGTTCATCTCCATACAGACTTGAGAGTAGTGAATGCTTGTCTCACTTCCCCGATGATCCTCGTGCTTTGATATCCTCATCTGTTCCGTCTGCCTGTAGTTGAAACGATACTTCCCAGGTCGGTAGGTAGGTGGGTGAAGGAGGCTGCTACCTTCATATTTCTCCCATTTATGCTGATTGTTGTCTGTTGGTGGTGTTGCCCAGGAATCTTCATCACCTCTGTTTTCTCTATGTTCACCTGAAGTCCTATCTTGTCTGGATGCTTCTTCTGCGAACTTGTTGCTTCCCACCTGCATATCTTCCAGTTTGTGGGAAATCTGACATCTACCATCGGTGAAATCCAGATTCTCCAAGTTGTTTTGTGTGGGTCCATTTTATGCCTGTTTCCTCGTTGCCCACTACTGTCTGTCACATTATCCAGTCTACTGCAATCAGGAAAATCATTGGAGTTAATAGGCAGCCAGCTTGTCTTACTCCCGTCTTCACTTCTTCTAAGGATTACCTTAGTTTCCCGTTGGGGATTACTTACCTGCCAGTGATAGTTAGTATGAAGTACTGATGACACATGATCAACATGACTATAAAAGTATTCACATTAAAGAACTTTAACCAAGTTGAAAATGTAATCATCCAAAACTTGAGGTACGTACTTAAGACAGTGTGTGCTTTTACTAGGTTGCTTGTACTAAATCCAGAATGCATGTTCTATCCTGTTTGTGAGTCATTACTGCTGAAAGTACTAGCATTCATGCTGAATGATGATGTTCTTACCAAGACTCACATCTAGCACCATCCATTTTTGAAACGCTAAATCTCTATCCTCAAGGCAAAGGGATTACGAGATCTACATCTTACGCAATAGATATCAGTACCTGTTCAAGTGACTTTTGTAATTTCCTATCAGTTGTTTTGGCGAGAAACGGGACTTCAAATGAACACACCGAGAAGATGGAGATGCTGAAAATATCCGACGATCGAAAACAACAAGAACCAATCACTATTAACTAGGGGAATTAGAATGAATGAGGTTATCTCTTCCTTGGATCAGCACGTCAAGACTAATCAGGTTAGGAAAGTAAAACAAACATTCATTAGTCTGAAATGACTGCTGACATCTGCCTCATTTAGGATAAGGGACAAAATTCAGGTTTTAAACACTAGTGTGTCAAATCAGCCATTACTTCTGTATTTCTTCAGAAATTTGCCTCACTTGTGACGAAAAAGAAACTTTCATCAACAGCTGCCTTCGTTAGCTCTATGACTGACCAGAACGAATAAGTGGCAGATAACGAACCAAGCAATAATTTGTTGTTTTTACGAGTTTGACCACGGATTAATATCAGTTAGAGAACCATTGAAAACCCCCAGGGAGTACTGGACGGCTGTTTCATCAGTCTAGTTTGTGAGTCATCGGCAGTACTCACCCACGCCAGCGTTCGAAAAACGAATTTAATCCTCACAAACCAACTCTTGAAAATTAATCTGATGCTCACTAGTGACTTGTTACAGCACGGAGGTTCCTGGAGTTCTAGTGAGAAGTCGTGACCAGTACGGTCCATGCAAATGTCACGTGTGAGGATGGATGTCCCACCGATGACATTGGTTGGCGGTCGCGCTGAATCAAAAATTGGTAGAAGTTACAATTCATGGGATGGCCACTGAATCGGGTGCCACCCAGTGGCTGAATGGTATACGAGCCAGCTAGCTTGCCTTGTAACCGGAAGATCCTGGGTTTGAACCCTAGCAGTGGGTGCGTACTGATGATGCTTCCCAAACTAGGATGAAACAGCTGTCCAGTACTCCCTGGGGTTTTCAATGGTTCTCTTTTTGATATCAATCCATGCGTGGTCAAACTCAATAAAAAAATTTGATCCTCACAAATCAACTCTTAAAAATAATCTATTGCTCAGAAAGCCTGCTGAAGGAATTGGAGGTGAACTGAAGATACACAGTGAGGAGAGATTCAAGTGAATTCACCCGCCAAACTGTCGTGTTCCAGTGAAACACGAATACGAAACGATGAGTTAAACGTTGAACCGAGGGTGAACGTATAAGGAGGAGGTGGGGAAATCTTATGGATAGTCATGTAGCCAGCTGAAGAAGACTGCTGAAAGCATAGTGAAATCAAGGTGTATTCCTGGAGGCCTATGTTCCACCCAGAGGCCATGGAATTAATGATAATAATGCGAAACAGTAGTATATATCTAAAAACTTTAAAAAAATTTATCTTCATCAATCGAAGTGTAAAAAATATTTGCTTACCAAAAAGGAATTAATTCCATGAATTCTAGTTAAATCATCTATTTCGTTTAATTGACTTTCATGAATTTCTAAGAAACCAATTCGTATGATAATATCACACCATAATTTTGTATCTTTCATTGTACTTTTATACTTTGTTAAAAGTTCAATAGCTGATGAACTTTTTGGACATAAAATTGTATCAACTATAGTTAAAATGGGGGAAAAAAGGAGAAGACGAATAAAATAATAATAGTAATAATAATAAAAAAAGTCAAATATGTAGTAACATTGAATATACTTTTTCACGATCACAAGGAATAATTGGTAGGAAGTAAAAGTAAAAGCTGCTACCCTATAAGTTACAAAAAGGGATTGGTGAAAACATTATTTGATCGTGTAAGGAAGCTGTGTTCAAAAGAAAAAGATTGAGGAAGAGCTATCCATTGTGGAGAAATGCCTATGTGACAACGGTTACCCACAAAAGTTCATCGACATGTATGGGAGAAGTCATGTTGAAAACGTGAAAAGTAGCACAGTAGATAAAAAGCCTATCTTTCTGCAGCTGGCATTCAAATGTGATGATACTGCTAGTAGAATAAGATGCAGACTGAACGCTGCACTGAAAAGAATATATCCAGCCGCCAAGCTTGTATGTGTTTATCAAATAACTAGTTGTTTGAGACAATCAAAAGTGGACAAATACCCACCTCATGTTACCTCCAACTGTGTCTACCAATTTACATGTACGTGCAAAAGCATATACATTGGAAGAACAGAGAGAAGGGTTATTGTTCGCATTTCTGAACATATACCAAAAAACCTGAAAAGTGAAAGGCCCGCAAACATTAAACAGTGCGACTGCGCGTCATCTATTAGACACTGGTCATATTGTAGACAACCTGAAGTCGTCCAAAATAATAAACAAGCAAAAGAAACCTAACTTGCTACGCTTTGTTGAAGCAATTGCTATCAAACGACTTAACTAGGTGAGTCTAAATGGTTTAATTTAATGTTCAAAACTAATAACCCCAGTAGGATGTATAGTGTTGTTAAAGTTCATAAGTCAGGATACCCTATTAGGCCTATAGTTGATTTTAGAAATTCACTCACTTATGAATAATCTAAATATTTAGCCATGGTATTAAATCCCCTTGAAAGCTACTCAAAATCTAGACTAACAAATTCTAATGAACTGTAACATAGATTAGATAATTTAAGATTAGACAATCAAGAAAAAATGGTTAGTTTTGACATTGCCAGTTTATATACACGTATACCAATAAATATGGCTATGGAGGCTGTCAGAAACGAACTCATTTCTGACCAAGAACTCGAACTTAGGACAAAAGTGCCACTTGAGGACATAATGCTGGGAGTACAGCTATGCCTGACTTCCACAGTATTTAAATTCCAAGGGAAAATATACAAACAAACTGAAGGAGTTGCCATGGGGTCACCGATATCACTGGTTGTGGAAGATATATTCATGAATAAGTGGGAAAGCATAGCGATTGAAACGTTCAGCCCCACCCCAAAAGTATGGTGGAGGTATGTAGATGACACATTCGCTGTACTTAGAACACAGGATAAAAGTAGATTTCTCGAACACATCAACTCAAAGGTGGAGGCATTTCAATTCACTTATGATGAATTGAAAAGTCAGGAAGGGGAGCTTCCAACGTTAGATTGTACCATAAAAAGGAAAGAAGTTGGGAAGTTAACCACTAGTGTTTACAGAAGATTCATACATTCAAACAGTTATACGAATTTCTGATCATCCCATCCTATGTGAGTAAAAATAGGATTGGTGAAATGTTTAAGCAATAGGGCTCAAAAACTAAGTAGTACCAAGGGAAATCTAAGAGAGGAAGTGAGACATATAAGAGAAGCCTTGAAACTTAATAACTATCCGGATAAATTAGTCAGAAAGTATGTAGGGAAATGTAAAAATAAAGTAAATAATGATAGTAGCGATAGGGATAATAATAATTATAACAATAATAATGACAATAATAATAATGACGACACCAACAATAGGGAATCTAAATCATCAGTAGTAATTCCATACAAGGAAGGAAACTCGGAAACCTTACGCAGAATTCTTGGCAATGCAGGAAGGAATAAAAGTGGCATTCAAACCTACAAACTCAACTAGAAATAAGCTTTGTCGATTAAAGGATCAATCCTGCCGATCCCATTAGTTTATCTAGTACTCTGGCTACAATGATTGTCAGGTCATACAGATAGGTCAAAGTAGTAGATCAAGTGCAGTCGGACTAGCCGAGAATAGAAACCTAGATTAGTTGGCCCGAATAAGATAACAAATCTAGGGAAAAGTTCGAATATAGCACCCACTACATGCAATCACACATAGCCACACAATAGGATGGCATTATATGACAGTTTTAAAATCTGATGTAACAGGGTGGAGGGAGGGAGAGATTGATAACACAAGCTTTGTTTACCGAATCAACTGCAAACACGTGTAGTAATAATGATTCAACACCTGTTCACCCAGATATCTGGGGAATTCTACTACCACAACGACGACAAATAGGAGAGAACAAGGAAAACTATAAAACTCAAGTTTCGAAGTCGTGTGACTGTAATTTATATGATAATGAACAATAAGTAAATTGTGTTCAAAGCCTCGTCCTCCAGTGAATAATGCTGTTTCCGTGACTGTGTGATCCATCTAATAAACAAACTTATATGGAATTAATTACTACCACAGTGCCCAAGTTTTACACATATATTAGTTTCACCCATTAACGATCAATTTATTTATCTGTGCAGATTGATAAACATGATGGTCAATATAATTTTCAAGGGATATGAGCTTAGAGGTGGCTTTGTGGTGTTGTTCTGTATCGGTATAATATGTTGCTGTCGTCGCAACTGTGAGAGTTATATCCACTCTCTCTCCTAGTTGGAGAGCAGTGTTAAGAACCTTCTGGCCATAAGGTCAAGCGGGCCAGGCTAAAGAGCCAGAAGGTAGAGTAACCAAATTTCAGATCTATTGGGGTTAAACGAACACACAGAAATCACGAGTGACAATTCTAGTGAACGTTAGTCGGAAGCGAGCTAAGATTCTTCCAAGCAGCCTAAATAACCGGTTTTGTTTTTTCATGGGATAATAATCAAATAAGTTAGAAAAGAGATCGCATGTCGCAAATTCAGTTGAAAGGTTTGCAATTATTATTATTTTTTAAAACTCCTTTACGTTCCCAGTGGAACATAGGGCTTCAAGCTACAGGCTTGAAGATTCTGTAGCAGTGATATTTATTTAAAGATGATGAGTTTGTTAGCCTCATGCCCAACCTTCCATCTTAACCAATCTTCGTGAATTGGCAGAAGTTAGAATTCATGGACAATTGGATCGGTTCCCAGTGGCTTAATGGTATACGAGCTCGCCTTGTAACCAGATGGTGCTGGGTTCGAATCCCGGTGGGTGCGTACTGATGAAGAGTCCCAAACTAGGACGAAACAGTCGTCCAGTACTCCCTGCAGGTTTTCCAATGGTTCTCTAACTAATGTCAGCTCATGATGAAAATCCTGTTTACCAATCTTATTGCTGGCTTAACGAGGTAAAGGAGTACGTCTGTGACCGGGGACCGAACTCCGAACCACTCGCGTGGTTGGCGAGTATTCTACCGCTGTGACACCGACGCCGTGCAATTATTTAGGGGTTTATATATGTCATGTTAATTGAAAATAGACATAAGAGGTTATCGTCAATTAGTATCAAAAATTAATCAAAGTGTCTGCGTAATAACTATATTTGACGAATCAAAAATACTCCATTATAGATAAGATTTTACTTTGGTAAATCACACAGTGTTGTACAGTAATATTAACTGATGACGTTTCGAGCATGAACTATTGCTCATAATCATATCAAGAATCAAAAATACCCCTACCTAATCAAGAGGGTTGATTTTTGCCTTACAATACGATATGATAGAAGTCTACTGTGAGCCCAAATGGAACGGACAAGTGATAGATTTTCTCAGTGTTCTCCCAAGAATCTATCACATATGCACAGAAGATACACTGAATAAAGAATTGAAATCATTCAGAAATATTTTGCAAAATATTACTAATATACTACTCACATTTGGTTGGAGTAGTATATGGTAAAAAGCCAAAAAAGATTTATGTGTGAAGCTACAAACTGCTGATTTCTTGATATGACTAAGGCGATACTACTTATATCAGCCCATAGATTTGAGCTACCCATTTATGCATCAGGATGCATACTGCTAATTAATATGATTATTTCATTCTAGAGTTTCTTCTTGGTAACTATTTCCGTGCGTTGGTGGCACAGTGGTTAGGGCTGTCGTCGACCATGCACATGGTCCCCTGCCGACACACACACACACCCGATATCTATGGTTGGCCTGCAAAATTTGGGCTACCGATATCCATGCCTAAAATTCCATACTTGTAATGAAAATACAGTGTGGCATCAAGCTGTAATCAAAATAAAAATAAAATAAAAAACCATCTGATCTTCAGTATGGAGCCAGATAAGTCAGCTGTTGGTAAATGTCTACAGGGGCCCATTAAAAATACTTTTCGTGACACGTGCACCAAGTTTCTCACACATATACAAGAACTAACTCACTGAACATTTGTGTTAAAAATCCAAATCTTTTTGTTTATGCTGAGGGATGAATATTTAAGATACAACGAACTGTTTCACTGTGCTTTATACGAAATAAACTTATCTAATATGTTACAGTTAGCTAAGAATTACAGTGAATAGCCGTTTACCGGATACTGTAAGTTTGCAGACGTCTAAAATCATGAGCTGCTAGTTACCGACTCTGTGAATAAATGATGACGTATTCAACTTGATACCTATTATTCCTTGCTTAGTTCAGTCCCTTATAAGGTTGTAGGTATTATCGCCACTGCTGATAAGTTTCAAACCAGGACCAAGTAGATTTTATACAAGAACAACAGTGGTTTGTGCAGAATATAATGGCACCATCAGTGTTCATTTCGTTGGCTTCTCATCAGCTGCTTACATCCCAAAGACATTATTAAATATATCTACAGAAAAAATTTAAAATAAATTGCACAGACAGTTCATTTTTACAAGTTGATCACGGATTGATATCAATTAGATCAACTCGTAAAAACAAAACTAAACCTTACAAACCAACTATAGAAATTTAATCTGAAGCTGGCTAGTGACCTGCTGTAGGATGGAGTTTCCTGCAGTTCTAGTGAGAAGTCGTGACAAGTGAGGTTCATCCAGATGTCACGTGTGAGGATGGATGTCCTACCGACGACATTGGTTGGCGTCGCGCTAAATCACGAATTGGTAGAAGTTAAAATTCACGAGCTGGTCATTGAGGAATCGAGTCCCAGTGGTTGAATGGTATACGAGCTAGCTTGCCTTGTTAACCGGAAGGTCCTGGGTTCGAACGGTTGCGGTGGGTGCGTACTGCCTATGATTCCCAAATTAAGATGAAGCAGCTGTCCAGTACTGCCTGGTTTTCTTTTAATAGTTCTCCAAATGATATCAATCCGTGGTCAAACTCATAAAAACAAAAATAACCCTCACAAACCAACTATAGAAAAGTTCATTTAAAAAAAAATCAATCAATATATGCATACAGTAATTATATATATATATATATACATATATAAATATAATATTAAACACTATCCCGAACAATAACGACCCTACACAATGGAAACGTTTGACATTACGTAATCAGTTGAAGTAGAGGGTGAAGATACCCAGTTACCAGGGCAAAGAAAAACTGATAACTGCTTCTTTCTGAACACATAAATCGGATTTCAGGCGCTTAGGGGAGATTGCTTCGGCAAACTTAAAGAGACTTAAACTCTTTTACCTATTGATAATTTTGAATGATCTTGTGACGTCCACCTCATGACCTGTGTCAAGGAGATGCCTGGCGATGGCACTGTTGAGAGCATTTGCTCCCTTTAGACACAAGCTTTTTGGTACATGTTCAGAAAACGGTAGATATGCCCTTCTCTCTGTTCTTCCAGTGTAACTGCTCCCGCAGATTCACGAAAATTTGTATATATAGTTGCAGTTAACGTGAGAAGGATATTTATTGATTTCTGATTGCACGAAGAGGAATTTGTTCGATAGACAGGGACCAGCTTAGCTGGAGGATAGACTCTGGCTAGTGACGTACTCAATCTTCAGTTGACCATTACTGCAATATTTTCACCTTTATAATCAAGCTGGAAGTAGATTGGCTTTTGTCCTACTGTGATTTGTTTTACATTTGTGACTTCAGATCTTCCATACTTGTTGATGAACCTTTGAGTGTACCCACTACTATTCAATGTCTTTTCAAGAAACATAAATTCTCCCTCTAATTTCTCTATAGAGCATATTCTCCTAGCTCTATAGTACAGAGTCTTGACTAGTCCACGTAAGTATTGTCCTTTCCATGTAGACTTTCGGTAAATTGACTTCTGAAGACTACCATCTTCTAGGCGTTGCATGGCAATGTCGAGGAAGTGGAACTTTCCATCATTTTCATGTTCCATAGTAAATTCAATATTGATATGTCCATCACTGAATAATCTGAATAGGTTGGTAGGAAGCATGACTTTCATTGTTGCACACTACAAATATGTCATCGACATATCGACAGTAAGAAGTTGTTTTGTCGATTGCATGCTTCAACTTTGTTCTTTCAGGGTTAGACATGAATATATATATCTGCCCATAGCTACACCATCTATGAAGCGTCAAAGGGTATTGTCAGACTCGAATCGCACATCCTGGAGACATACTCAATAATGTCTTTGGCCAGTAAGCAGCTGATGAGAAGCCAATGAAATAAGCAATCCAAGGTACCATTTTATTCTGCACAAACCACTGCCCGTTCTTGCTTTAACCAAATAGATTTTTAGCCATCCTCACTATCCCTGTGTATTACTTTAATTGTAACCTACTCATGAAGACGATGACTTCAAAATAAAGTAAAACTGATTCAATTCGTGCAGATAATGGTCAATTTACGGATTGCCTTATCTAACATAATCAACAGAACTTACCAATTGTTGTTGTTCCTCCGATTAAGGCTTCTTTTGTAACATTTAAATAAGCTTCTTTATCCAATGAATGAACATCTTGTACCAGATATGTTGCCATATCAATTCCACCTGGCATAATTAACATACCACTGGCGTCAATTGTTAATGCATCTGATCCAACTTGAATATTTTTACCTGTTGAACTAAAAAAACGAAAATAATAATAATAATTTGCTTTATTCCAGAAACAGTACTAGTGGTACAGTGTGGAATTTTCAGCACATATTACAATATTTGCATCTAATTTTATCAAACTTCTTAAGGAGTATTTCAAAAAATAAATATAAAGACAACAACAAAAAGCAAAAAAAAAATAAATAATGCGAAAAAATACCAAGAAGTAGAAAGGAAAATAAACAACATAAAATAATATCTCAGCGTTGGGCAGTGGAAGCTATGGTATGATTATGTATGGTGACAGTAAAGCTATAGTCATACAAGAAGTTATGAAATGATATTTAAGAATGTTTATCGCCAAGATGATCAGTTAATTTGGTTGAAACAACTCTAAACAATCATAAAATAACATTTCAGGGTTTTTTATTGACAGCTCCAATGCGGTGTTTGTGGTGGTAGTATGAGTAATCCTGCATAATACAAAATTTTAAGATGGTGATAATGGCTTTTCACAACCAAGATTGTCAGTTAATATTGCCGAACAAGAAAAACAACAACAAAAACTAATAATTACAAGACGATTAATGACAGGACAATTTTGTAATACTCATAGTGCTAATACTGTCGGAACCAGTAGATACACAAAAGAAGAAATAGAGTAAAGTACAAAAAAGGTAAGCCAATGTTAATAATTTAGGTAGCTAAGTATTTTTTAGAAGGAGTTCACTATAGAATACAAACTAAGAGAGAAATAAAAGAGCCTAAAATTACTACGTCATTGATAAAATCTAATTTTCCATCAAGTTTGACTAAGGATTGATATCAGTAAGAGAACTATCGAACAGTTGGTTTTGGTTATTTTGGGACTCTCCATTCATAGGCACTTGTGACTCCATTATCTGGGGTCGAACCCAGGGTCTTCAGGTCACAAGGTGAGCTGGTTGATCATTCAGTCATTGAGAAGAAATCCAATGGTCTATGATAAATTCTAACTCCCACCAGTTAACATCATTAGTGAGTATTTGTCCTCAAGCCAGATCTGATGGATCCCACTGGGCACAACTTCTCAGGAGAATTACTCGTGACTTCGTCCTATAGTTAGTTACTAGTGAACATCAGATTAATTTCCAAACGTCAGTTTGTAGGCGTTTGATTGGTTTCAATTCTAATCACAGGCTGACTTATTACAACATCAAGTTGTGACCACTGGGATCCATCTGGTTGGGTGCTATATATATTGCGAATGTACAGAAGTTAGGATTCATCAAGGGCTGAATGTTCGATGAGCTCGCTTCGTAATCTCCAATCTCTGGAGATAGGGTCACGTGTGAGTATTGCCGAAGAGTCGGAGGATAGGACGAAACAGTTGTTCAGTGATTCCCAGTGGTTTTCAATGGTTCTCTAATTAATATCAATCCCTGATTAAACTTGAAGCCAACCGAATCCCTACGGGACTGACATTTGAAAATGTTTTCTCGTTAAAAAGGTATTGGATTCGGTCAAAGTGGTCCCTAGGACATTTTATTTTATATTTCTACGACTTTAATACGCATAGTGATGTCAATGTAAATATCAGTGATGTAATTTTATTTCACGAGTCCTCATCAGCTGTAGCCCACTAACTGAAATCACAATGGTTGTAAAAAATGAATGAAAATAACATACTTCAATTCGAAGTTAATTTGTGGATGGTGACTAGCAGTGGAATCCAGGATAACGCGCATTTCTTCCTATTTGGGACTCGTCAACTAACTGGATGTACCTGTATTGCCCAGTGAGTGATGTTGTTCCCACCGAGGCTCGAACCCAGTGCCCATAGTTTCATCTTTTTTTTATGCTTTTGTCAGTCCTTTGAGATAATGCTTCTCACTACTTGCTTGATCGAAATCAATAATGTGTTAGGCTTCTGGATTAGTTATCTGTCAAGTAGATTACATTTATTAGAGTGCATCCAGAGAGAGAAGCTTTGATAGTTATTGAAAGTTCAAAAGTTAAGTTTCACAGTAAATTCAGACAAATATTAATGATCGTTAGCGCAGTTGTTAGATGCTTTTTTGACTGTCTACGAGATTCTATGGTACAGGAGAAAGAACATTAGAAGGATAAGGAGATTGTTGTCTTCTAGGGTGTTTTTGAACACTTAGCGAGGGGTGTAAGCTTCGGTGGTTCATTCATGCTTATTAATACAACAACTCGTCACTTAAATGATGTAAGTTGGCAGGCAGGTAAACACGTAAATAATTGGAATCGCAGAAGTTGTTGCCCTTAGAAGAACAAGGAGTGATTTACTCACTCAAGAGTAGATTACTAATTACTAATCCGCTGAGCATTGAATCCCTCCCTCTCAACTGACAGACTGTCTGTATAAGTCTTAACATAGAACTTAGCACAGAAGTGCATCAGTTCAAGCTGTCACACTCACAGATACAGAAAAGACATTCATAAGAATCACAATGATCAGAAATGTGCGATATGTAGAACAGTAACGTAGGAAAATGTGAAGACTTAATTGATCCACCTGAGCTATAAATCTTCTCCTTTATATCACAAAGAGTGAGTGCATTCGTACCTTTGACATCGATTTTCAGCCATGTCACCAATAGACTCAAGCCACTAGTTCTTAACATTTCAAGGAACTTAGAGAAGTTTTCAGCGAATAAAGGAGTAAGACAAGGCTGCTTACTATCACCGATGACATTCTCATTTTTGGCGGACTGGATTATGCGGCAAACCGTGTGTGGGGAGTGAGAAGACAGGGATACGCTGGACCACCGATAAGAAGACTCTGCAAGGTCTGGATTTCGAGGTGGATGACATAAGTCTAATGTCACACAACGTTGAAGACTTTCAGGCGAAAACCAACAAAGTAGCTAAAGAAGCATCGAGTAGCGAAGACAGTACTATAGGTGAACACAAAGAAGGTGGAGGTGATGAAGATAATCAATGAACAGCAGCAACCACAACGACAACCAGAACTAATCACCACCAAGGGGAGAGATTTGGAAGAGGTTAATTCCTTCACTAGTCTAGCTAGAAAGCACTCTTTCAACTACAGGCGGTCAAGTTGGATAAAGATGTCAAAGCCAGACAGACAGAACTTGAAAGGCCAGATACGCCTTCATCAACTTGAAATCATTTTGGAAATCGTTTGCACTGCACTCAGCCAGCATAAAAAACAAGATTAGGATCTGCAGCACAAATGTGAAGTCAGTCAATCGGTCAGTCAGTTCTCCTATACACACGCCAGAAACTAGCACTGCGTGCCACAAAAAGCATTTCCAACAGCTGCCACCTTCGCTTGCTGACTCCATACTAAAGGTCAAATGGTTGGCCGGTCTACCGGCCAGAAAGAATTCGCAACCAGAAACTCTGGCTAGAGACGAACGAACAGGCGAGAACCGATTGCCCAACAGATATGTAGGATTAAGTAGATATGGATCGGGCATACGTTGAGGAAGTTGGCCGTCGAATGACATTGCACGCAGCGCAAGTCATCAACCGAGTGGAATTCCGAAGAGAACGTACGACTGGGTAGTCAGTGCAAGGGTGACATGGAGGAGATGAGAGATTTTTGCCAATCATGGACCTAACTGAAGAGGACAGCAGAGAATAGAACGAAGTGGAGATGTGTTGTAGAATCCCTATGTTCCACTCAAACCCTAAGGGAATAATAATAACAATAACACAGCGAAGTTGTCTACACCTCCCCATATGGCTACTTCATATCAATTGTCAAAGCCTTCTTGGTCTGATACTAGACTTTAGTTTAACCAACCCGAATTCTTTTCACGTCACCTGTTCTATAATTCATTCCGCTTCCTTTTTGTTTTGTTTTTATGACCGCACTTGATGTCTACATTCACCTACTGTTGTTGTGTCAAATAATACTTAAATAATTTCTTTGTTACTATTCTGTCTAGGTCATTTTGTCTGAATAAACCTGCACATGATTACGTCACCATTTCCATTTCTGTCTGAATTCATCTTCCAACTCATTAATATTCCTTTTCCTACCGTTTACAAATACCAATATTTTCATGAGAATTTTATTTCCCTAACTTTCTGTATAATTTTTAAGTCATGTCCTTTTTCTGATAGTGTATTTTACTCTTTTAAAATGAACTGGTTATCCCTTCACAATGTGTTGAAAATTATGTCCCACTTTATTTCCAATGAATTTTTCTTATACTGCAAAAGTTGTTGTAATTACATTGTTCAAGACGATTATATTATCTTTCATTTTATGCGTTCCACTCGGAATGTAAGTCCAAAAGCAACATATCTCCATTTCATTCAGTTCTCAATCATCATGTTCAGAGAGATCGATGATTGCCCACAAGCTCTCAACTTCTCTTCACATTCTCTTCTTCATTTCACACTCAGACATACACCATGCAGATTTCTGTCGACTTAAAGATCTCCTACTCAGCCTGTATCCAACATTTTACGCTTTCTTCCGTATATTTATTGGGTATAGGGTTCTTTAGTTGATTCACTGTCTGACAGACTTTCTTATGGCTTATCTTTTTGAGCAAAGAAAGCTATTGTCGAAAGTGTGTTGTAGCCTGTTGGAAGTACTTCTGACGACGCATCAGGTTCGTGAACCCGTACAGAACCAGGGACTTAACATAAAGCGTTAAATATTCAGATCTTGTTGTTTGTGTTAAGTGTTGTAGATCTCTATAGAGTAAATGTCTGTCATATATTCCAAATCCGATCCACGTTGTCTTTGAAATACCCATCTGTGTCGCTTATTATATTTGAAATGATACTGCCTAGGTGGTCAGTGAAATAGGTGACCTCCTGCTGATGGTCGGAAATCTTTATCACCTCTACCTTGTCTATGTTCATCTGAGGTCTGTATATGAATAAATGACTTCAATGTGATCAGTTGCCTGGAATAACATTTCCAGGTTGTAGATGCGATAGGTTCAGTATACAACGAAGAAGAAATAAGACTTCTAAAGACTGCATTTTATTTCACTGGACCAATATTGTATAGACTCTAAATCTCCTCTAAAATATTAGTGTATTGTAGAAATCCTATACAGGCAAGAAAAGTTCATTCAGTCATTCGTAAAATAAAATTTTTACTTTCTATGGGGATTTATCTAGTGAGATTTTGTTCCAGCGACTTTCCAGGACTATATGAAGAACTTTTTACTCGGTGAACCCATGTTTTTATATCTCTACCTGACGAATAACATGGACTCAAACGAATTATAAGCTGGGTAGTTTCGCCCCAACTATGTGTATTAATGATTTGAACTGATTCTGCAGTGACAGTTATGTTGCACGTACTACTAAACAGCTTAGCCAGCATGTCACTACTGAAAATCCTCCATCGTTATTCGGTAAAAGACAGGTGAAAATCATCCGAAGCTGCATTTTGCCAGTGGTTATTTAGTCAGACGGGGGGTGGGAAGCATTCACGGTGATTTATCGCATCCCACCGAATCTTACCAATGGACTCCACATAGCTTATACGATAGGCATTCAAACTACTAAGCTTAAACCACGCTTTCAAAAGAAGTTAGTGCCTTCATTATGCCTCCCTTGGTTTATTAAGACCTGACCAACTGAGAATGTCACCACCACTAGCCTATACTTATTATTCCTTAATCTTATTACATCTTCATTGAAATAAAGTTTATATTTACTTCCCTTAAACTCAAGCATTTACTTAGTGGGACTGTTTGTATTGTGGTGAGAGCTGTCTACTAGCCAAATTGGTAGACAGTAATTTACGTCAATATTTACGTCCCCAAGATTTGTCGTGAGAAAATGTGAACAAAGATTGATTCAAACCCGACCACAGCAGACTTTGCGTAGGCGGATGCAGTTAACATATAGAGGATTTGACATTCAAGAAACAGTCACAAATAGATGAAAGATTAACTTTACGTGAGAAACAACCAATCGGAAGACTGTGTTTGTTTACTTAAATATCCATAGTAATGTACATGAAAATATATAAATATGCGTTGATTTCCTTAATAAATGATCTGTTGCCTGACTCTTGCCTTCTGTCGTCACAGTATTTCTTAGTCTTTATCGACTACTTCTACCTGAAAATTTGTTTGTTTAATCACGCTGTTTTCTTTCATTATTCTTGTTGTCGCAGATCGCTCCAATTATTTTCATCTTCTTTATTTATGGATTTGTTATTATCATTGTTACGATGGCCGAATGCACAATCTTATCATCCCACTGACAAATCACCACAATTGCTATTTATTTGTAAAGTTATCTAGGTATATAAGAATTAGGCTGGATGAGATCTAGTTGAAAGCAGTATTGTTCGCTACCTATTATCGCCGATGGTATTCTTAATTGTGGTGGACGAGATTATGCGTCAGACAGTGCATGAGAATGAGAAGACAGGAATAGGCTGGACCACCAATACGAAGACTGCAGATGATCTCGCGTTTGGATGATTTATGTCTAATGTCACACAAAGCTGAACACTTACAGGCGAAAACCAACAAACTGGCTGAAGAGGCAGGCAGGGAAGACAGGAATCCAAGTGAACATAGAGAAGACGGAGGTGATGAAGATAACCAACGAACAGCAGCAACAACACCGAGAACCGATCACCACCAAGGTGAGAAATTTGACAGAGGTCACTTCGTTCACTTATCCAACCACGAAGTACACTTTCAACCACAGGCAGTCAACACGGATAAAGATGTCAAACAGCCAGCCAGCCAAACAGAATCGGAAAGGCGAGATACACATACCTTCATCAACCTGAAACCAGTTTGGAAATCGTCTGCACTGCACTCAGCCAGCATAATCAACAAGATTCGGATCTGCAGCACAAATGTGAAGTCAGTCAATCGGTCAATCAGTTCCTCTATACGCACGTCAGAAACCTGTACGGCATGTCACAGGCCATCGCAGACATTTATCAACAGTTGCCACTTTCGATGGCTGGCTCCATACTGAAGATCAAATGGCCGGTCGGCTTACCGGCCAGAAAGAATTCGCAACAAGAAACTCTGACTGGCAACGATCCAACATTCGAGAACCGATTGCTCAACAGATATGTAGGATTGGTTGGAGGACTTCATCATGAGCTCACATCCGCTAGAAAACCTTCGGAAAACCAGCTTGGAGTACTGCACAACTGTTTCGCCTCAGTTCTGTGCTCTTCATCAGTACGCACCCACCACAGGGGTTACAAACCAAAACCTTCTGGTAACAAAGCCAGCGAGGTCTTAGACCATTAAGCCAGTGGAACCCGATTCAATGGCCAGAGCATGAATTCAAACTTCTGCCAATTCACGACATATCGCGACCACTTCGCAATATCTTTTTCGATGAGTTACTGACTTAACTTCAACCTGGTTTCGAACCCCTGTGGATGGGTACTGATGAAGATTTCCAAACCAGATCGACGAAACAGCTGTCCAGCACTCCAAGCTGGTTCCCCGATGGTCCTCCAACTGATACCAGCTCATGATGAAATCCCCCAACCAATCAAACAAAATCCCTACAAAATCAATACTTGAAAATACCCAGAAGGCAATGAAGATGGATTGGGCACACGCTGAGTAAATCGTCGAATAACACCATGCACAATGCAGGTCACTGCTTGAGTAGAAGCCGAATAGGAAGCGACGACTGAGTCGTCGGTGCGAGGAAGGATGGCATGGAGGAGATCGTGAGTGGAGAAGGAGGAGATGAGAGATTATGTGCGGAGACAGCTGAAGAGAACAGCTAAAAATAGAACAAAGTGTAGATGTGTTGCTGAAGCCCTATGTTTCACTCAGAACTCAAGGGAATAATAATATTAATCTAACAAAACGCATAGTCTAGGTGACAATAGTAGTAATAATAATAATGGTAGCAATACGGATAATAATAATAATAAACATTCCAGAGAACTTACACAACTTTACCATCTTCAATCAGTATGTCAGCATATTGTATATGATCACTATTCACCAATTGTCCACCCATAACATAAACTTGTTCTTTCTAAAATAAAATGAGATGAAGGCATTTACAAATTGTCATAAATTATTATTTCACATAGCAAACACAATTTAACATAAAACGTATCTATGTCACACTCATCCAAAATATAAAGCAAGTTTACGTTACAAGCACCTTCTTATTGTAAAAAACTTCATGCCTTGATAACTTTCGACTGGTTTTTTGATGAAGGCAGTAGTGCGTAAATCAAATTTTAAAATATTTGCACAAATTACTACTACGCAGTTAGCAATTCACATACACACAAACACACAGTTCGAGTTGATGAAATTTCATAAAATATCTGCCGTCGGGAACCAAGCTGTTGAGTTCACACAGCATGCGATCAGCTTGATACCAGAAAGTGCAATAAAATGCTTGCCACAGGATGGAGTTTCCTGGAATTCTAGTGAGAGGTCGTGACCAGTGAGGTCCATACAGATGTCACGTGTGTGGATGGATGTCCTTCCTACGACAATGGTTAGGGTCGCGCTAAATCACAAATTGGTAGAAGTTAGAATTCATGAGTCATTGAATCGGGTCCCAATGGCTGAATGGTATACGAGCTTGCCTTGTAACCGGGAGGTCCTGGGTTCGAATCCCAGTGGGTGCGTACTGCCAATGATTCCCAAATTAGGATGAAACAGCTGTCTAGTACTCCAAAACTAGTTTTCAATGGTTCTCTAACTGATATAAATCCGCGATCAACTCGTAAAAACTAAACTAACCCTCACAAACCAAACTATGGAAAATGGCAATTAATCAAATCAAACTACTGATATCAACCAATTAGTAATATATGGCGTCAGTGGTGAATAAATCTACTATTTTGAAATTATTCCGGTAATTACCTATTGATTTTATTGAATTTATTGATTAGAACGACTCAAAAACATGGATTGGATAATAGGTAGTAACTAATGTCATGCATCTAGTCCTTGGTTTGGTGTGGACTGCAATGTGATCACTATACTAGGTGGTTCAGTATCACAGTGCACTATGCATTGCTTATTATTAGGTGGTTCGAGGCCATCGGTAGAAAGCCCTGGACACCTGGGTTCTGGGCCTGTTGGTACTTGTTGGCAGGGCGTATCTGCAATCTTTAAGGGACTAATGTTCCCTCTGAGATTCGGGCTCGTGTCACCCATTGAGTAATGCAGTCAAAGACGTTACCACTGAGATATTTGGGCTCGTGATTGACCTCCTGTAGAACTGACTGTATTGTATATTTTTGATTGAAAACTAGTCAGTAACTTGTGTAATGTGTGTGTGTCTAGTCCTGTCTTTGGTGCAGACGGAACTCTAGCAGTCAAGTTTGCAATGTGGCAAATATCATAGGTGGCTCGCCATCACGATGCACTGTGAATTGTTAGTACTAGATAGTCGAAGGCCATCAATAGAAAGCCTTGGATGTGGGTTTCATGTTAGTTGGCAGCTAGTTGTTATTACTGTTTCCTTTTTGTTCATAGGGGAACAAAGGGCTTCAGCCATATGTCTTCATTGCTTTCGGCTCTCCACCAGCGTTTCCACCTGGCTCCACGTCTGCTTACATGGTTTCATCTCCTCTTCACATCACCTCCTCCATGTCACTTGCCGCTTCCCATTCAGGTTCCACTCGAGCGATGGCCTGGCGTGTGATGGATGTCACTTGATTGTTTGTTTTCTCAGAGTATGGCCAATCCACCTACATTTATTCCTGCATGTTTGTTGCACAATTGATTCTTGCTGGGTTGGTTCGCCCTCCCTGTTGCTGATCGTTTCTGGCTGGCCATCTGATCTTGAGTAGTACTGAGTGAAGACAGCTGTTCATGGAAGTTTGTAGTTTGTTCGAAGTGACCTTCGTGATGCTGAGCGCGCCAAGTCTCTGATCGGTATAGTAGCACTGACTTCACATTGGAGTTGAAAAATCCGGATCTTATTTTACACGCTGAGTGCTGTTGATCTCGAGAGAAATGAAAGCTTGCGTTGCTTTCCCGATCATCGCTTTGGTATCCTCATCAGTTCCGCCCACCTGTAGTTGAAACGATGCTTCCCAGGTAGGTAGGTAGGTAGCTGAAGGAGGTTGCTTCTTTCAGATTTCTCCCATTTGTACTGATTGCTGTCCGTTGTTGTTGTTGTTGCTGTTGCTTTTGGCCAGGAATCTTCATCACCTCTGTTTTCTCTATGTTCACCTGAAGTCCTATCTTCTCTGAATGCTTTTTCTACCAAGTTGTGGCTTTTCACTTGCATATCTTCCAGTTTGTGACAAATCTTACAAATATCATTGGGTCCATTTTATGCCTGTCTCCTGACAGTTAGCACACCAAGGAATATCCATAATCTTAAAGGAAATTATGTCCCTTCTTAGTTTGACACTTTCTGGCAGCCATCAGCAAACCATATATCTAAAGCTAAAGTGGTTCGTTGCCGCCATAGAGATTCATATTCAAATCACTGAGACGTTCGCGTTACGTGACTAACTTCCATACTCCTTTGCCGTTCCCCGTCATCTTAATCTTTCCCGGGATATATAAGAAACATTTTTATATACTGTGTAGGGCTGCAAAAGCCGTCAGTAGGGTGAATGGAGGTGTTGCTAAACCAACTCATTAGTACTATTGTAGATAGACACTTAGATTCCTACAAGAAATTGGTAAATATTATCCTGTCAGACTTTGAACATCCTCTCCATACACAACCCTCCCCTCTTGTAACTCACTGGGTAGAACTTGAAGCAACTATAGAAGACTGTATGCTCGGACATCTAAGTACAAAAACTCTACAATGCCTTATTCGGCAGGCAGACATTTTATGCGATGCGAAAAGTGTACAAGACAGGAAATAACCCACTTACTAAGTAACTCTAAGTAAGCGCAATTGTTTATTTTGTTCTAATTATTATATTGTCGCTAATATTTTCATTTGATTTAATTTTATTCAAGTATTGGATTGTTGGGATTTGGTTGATTGGTTACAAGATTTCATCATAAGCTGACATTAGTTGGAGAACCATTGGAAAACCTGGGAGTACTGGACAGCTGTTTCGTCCTAGTTTGGGACTCTTCACAGTACGCACCCACCACCACGGTTCGAACCCAGGACCTCCTGGTTACAAGGCAAACTGGCTCGTATACTATTAAGCCACTGAGACCCGATTCAATGACCAACCCATGAATTCTAACTTCTGCCGATTCACGATATAGAGCAACCGCTAGCCAATGTCTTCGGCGAGTATTTGTCCTCACACCCGACATGATGCACCCTACTGGTCACGACTTCCCACTTCCTATTGAACAATATTATTAATGTGAATGCCCTGTTTTAATTATTGCCCCTGTCATGAAGAAAATAATAAAAGACAAATTCAGCGAAGAAAATTTTCTTTATCGACGAAATCATCTTCACAGGCTGGCTGTACAGTCGTATTTATATTTACCGAAAATGTATAGTAGTCTATTATTGGGTAATATGTTGGGGGGGGGGGGGTGACATAATTGATATAATTACTCGGAAGTGGCTTTAGAAGTAAAAAATTAAAAGTTATAAATTACATGGTACTCAGTGGTACAAAGTTAGAAATTTGATAAGGATAAAATATCTATTGAGTGAGAATAAAGGTAGTTATGTCACCCCCTATATAACTCAATAATAGACTACTTTACATTTTTGGTAGATATCAATACGACTGTATGGCAACCTGTGAAGATGATTTCGTCGATAAAGAAAATTTTCTTCATGACGCAGTGCGTAACTTCAGTGATTGGAAGCAGAGCAAGAAGCGTGTGATAGTGAAAGAACTTGATAAGTTTCTTTTTGACTGGACACTAGTCAGTAACTAGTGTAACAGAAGGTCAATCGTGAGCCTGAATACCTCAGTGGTAACGTCTCTGACTGCAGAACTCTCTGGGTGACGCAGGTTCGAATCTCAGAAGGGACATGATTTCCTTCAAGGTTGCAGATACACCTTGCTGATGAGTGCCAACTAGCATGAAACCTAGATAGTCCAAGGCTTCCTACCAATTGCCCTCCAACTATCTAATATCAACAATTCACAGTGCACCGTAATGGCGAGCCACCTAGCATGGTGGTCACATTGCAACCTGAACTGATAGAATTCAGTCTGCACCGAAGATTGGACTAGGCACATTACATTAACTACTAACTAATGTACAATCAAAAATATTATGTTTGTTTTCTTGAATACCACTCATGATATCAAACAGTTCGCATATTTTATGATGTGAATAATTCCCGTCTTCAAAGGAAACTGTAGTGAAAATTCACCGTGGGCTGTATATGCTCTAAATCAATTTGCAAATTGCGAATTTGATATATGCGTCATTTTCATTATGAATTTCGTTATAGCCGTTAAGCTTACCGAAAGATCATCGGAAATAGGGAAACAAGAATTGATTTATTGAGTCTAAAAGATGATATTAAGGAAATTAGATTATCTTGTCTAACTAATTAGGTCAACAAAATCTTTAAGCCAACAGAGTATATCTGTGACAATTCTGTGTGAAGCTTACTGTTAAAAGAAAATGAATAAGGCACTGGAAAAAAAATAAGTCAGAAAGTTATTTTATTAGATATGATGGAGATTTGTAGCTCAGGTGGATGATCAATTTGATGTAGTTGTGTTCTCTGTGCTGGATAGTTTGTTTGTGAAGCTTTCATTGCCCCCTACTAGGCAGCAAACATCTCCAGCGCATACTTCATTTTGAAGTGAATTTATTCAAAGAATTATACAGAAAATCAGAGGCATTCAAATAGATGACCGAGAAATAATGGTATCCTTCGATGTCACAGCATTATATACTTCAATTGGAGAGAAACTAGCAAAAGAGACTATGGAGCAATTACTGCTCAGCAACGACGAACACCTCCCACAATAATCGAAAAATGCAACACACAAGCTGGATGGAATGCATAAACCTATGCGCAACAACGTACGTCCAATTCAACGGCTAAATACATGAACAAGTTAAAGGAACACCAATGGGATAGCCAATATCAGGTTTGATTGCAGAAGCAGTGATGCAAAGGCTCGAAAACATAATTCTACCAAAGATCAAACCCAAAATTTGGATACGTTACGTAGATGACACTCCATTATGGATAAGATTTTATTTTGATAAATCACAGAGTAATGTACAGTAATATTAACTGATGACGTTTGCTCATAATCATATCAAGTAAATGGCACATTTGTAATAATCAAATGAAACGAGTTTGATAAAACTCACAATTTAATAAACAGCGTTTACAGTGACATTAAATTCACAAGAGAAGAGGAGTCTGAGAACACAATCACATTTCTGTACCTCTTAGTAAAGCAAACAACCACAGGGGAACTGCTAAGTCAAGTTTACAGAAAATCAACTTACACGGAGCAAATACTCAATTACAACAGCAACTATCCAGTAACACATAAAAGGAATTTTATGCAAACACCATTCAAGAGGGCCAGACAGGACTCATTGCAGCACTCCCACCTTTAGGTAAATTGAAGAAAGATATCTCATGGACGTCTTCCAAAAGAATGGATATCCACGGAATTTCATCAAAAGACATACACCCCCAAGCCAACCTATCAAATCAAAGGCCCTTAATCAAAGCACAAAGAAAATCACCCTACCATATATATAAGGCAACATCTCAGAAATCACTGCAAGACTCTTCAAACCTTTAGGAATCGACATTGCACACAAACCAACAAAATCATTTCACTCAGCTGGCTCTGTCTCAACCAAAAGACTCAACAAGGGAAGAAGATAAAACCAACATCATCTACAAAATAAATTGCAACAACTGCGAAAAACACTATATTAGCCAAAGTGGACGCCTGCTTCGTCTTCGTATCCACGAACATAAGCTAGCCATCAAAAGACATGACATCCAGTCCCTCGTTCATATCACCACATACAGACAACCACGGACATCAATTTGACTGGGACAACCAGCGTTCAGATATTAGACAGAGGAAACACAAAGAATGCTAGAGAATTTTTGGAAGGCTGCCTGGTGTTCCAGTGAATCGTCAATCAATAGAAACATTGAGATAGACAAAATTTATCAACCGATAAGATAGAAACCCCACACACAAAAGGTCAAAGTTTAAGTCAAAGAAACAATGAGTTCCAATACAAGTAACCTAGAAGGTATAAAAACACACAAAAAAACCAATCACGTTCAAGGCCACCCAACAGGAGAGATGACTAGTAAGCTCGTGGGGAAATTTTAAAGCTCACTTTAAATTCAAATTGAAGTACGCGTTGAAGATGTTGCCTAGTAGGGCAATGAAAGCTTCGCAAACAAACTATCCAGCTCAGAGAACACAACAACACTCAAGAAAGCTATGTGATTAGATAATTATGCTTAGAATCAGTAAATAAACAATACTGTATAGCCAGTGTCTTTTTGCTTTATTCCTTTACCTTCCGAGCGAAACATTAGTCTTCAAACTTGAGCTTTGAAGTTTCAGGAGCAGTGATGTTTAGTTTTACAGAGTGTGTTTGCTAGCCATACGCCCAACCCTCTCTCTTCATCGGGCATGCAGTCGGTTTGGGGAGGTAAAGGTAGGTGCGTTCAAACCGGGAGTCGAACCTCAGACCACGTGTATGTCTGGAAAGCATTATACTGCTAAACCGCCGACCCGCAATAGTGGAAACTACGTGTCAAAGCTATCCCGATTAGGAGCCATCGCAGGCTTCAACAGGCTAAAGCACAGAAGCAATCCTCCACCTGGAGCCAGGGTACTCGTGATCATTCTCGTTCCGGCGCCACTTAAGTTCCGTAACTACTATCTACTGATAACTAAGTGAATTGTCAACATAGACGTTTGGATAAATCGTAGCAGTTCAAGTTAACACACATCTGAAAAGCACACATAAAAGTAGGCAAAAGGGAATCTTATGTAAATAAAATGAACTGAAATAATAGGGGATAAACAATAATTAGATGAAAACTGGTGAAGAATTTTAAGATCTAAAAGATTACCACTGTCATAGACTGGTGGCACATTTTCCTATAACCACCCATAATTTTTAACTAACATAATTCTAATAATATTAAAAATAACTCTTCATGAAAGACGGTGTCTTAACATACGTGATATCATCCTAGCCGTCACAGTTGATTGGACTTCGCAACCTCGTCAGCCGAATTTACCTTCATCCCTAATGCTTTATGCTTAACCTTATTATTGCTAACTACACAGTATCACTTTACTAGTTTACTCATTAGATGTATCACACAGTGAAACAGTATCATTTACTGGATATTGAGGTTTCGAAAAAAATTTATTGTTCATAATCATGTCAACAATTATAACCACACGACTTCCGAATCTGAGTTTTATAGTTTTCTTTGTTCTCTCCTATTTCTCGTCGTTGGAGTAGTAGAATTTTCCATGATTTTTCCACCCCACAAGTACGGTGGAGGTATGTAGATGACACATTCACTTTACTCATAATACAGGATATAGATAGGTTTTTCTAACATATCAACTCAAAGGTGGAGGCAATTTAATTCACTTATGATGAATTGGAAAGTCAGGAAGGGGAGCTTCCAATGTTAGATTGTAGCGTAAAAAAGGAAAGAAGATGGGAAGTTAAACACTAGTGTGTGTTTACAGGAAACCCACACATTCAAACCAATATTTGGACTTCCGATTATCCCATCCTATGTCAGTGAAAATAGGATTGCTGAAATGTTTGAGTAGTAGAGCACCAAAACTAAGTGGTACCAAGGAAAATCTAAGACAGAATGTGAGGCATATAAGAGAAGCTTTGAAACTTAATTATTAACTACCCAGATAAATTAATGAGGAAGTATCTAGGAGAATGTTAAAGTAAAATTAACAATGGTAGTGATAGTAATGACGACATGCATGTCATATATGCACAGAATAATAACAACACCGGCAATAGGCAATATAAATCATCAGTAGTAATTCCATACAAAGAAGGAACCTCGGAAACCTTACGGAGAATTCTTAACAGTATTGTCAGGAATAAAAGTGGCTGGCATTCAGACTAACCACAAACTCAATTAGAAACAAGCTTCCTCGGTTCAAGGATCCTGTTTTCTTTTAAATTTTTATTCCTATACGTTCCCAGTGAAACATAGGACTTCAAGCCTTTGGCTTGAATGCTCGCCGACCACGCCTCGTGTGGTCCAGGGTTCGATCTCCGGCCACCAAAGCACTCCTTTACCTCGCTAAGCCAGTAGTAAGACTGGTAAAGAAGGAAGGCTGGACACGGGGCTAGCAACCCCATCCTGTAGAAAAATAATCACCACTGCTAGCGAAACTTCAAGCCTTTAGCTTGAAGGCGCCCTATGTTCCACTGGGGACGTAAAGGAATGAAAGAAAGACAAAGAGAAAAACACCAGCTAAGTGAATGAATTCGCCACCGGCAAAAGACTCTTCGTTGAACTATTTTATTCTAATATCAATGAAATTTAAGTAACTAAATGTTACTTATCAGATGCAGTTTTATTTTCCTTCGAGTTATTGATAGAAAGAACAAGATTATTCACATTTATTTTGTTTAGTAAATGTACTAACTTTAGGATAAGTATTCTTGTATTAGGTTATCACATTAGCTATCTATCCCACTTTATGCATCCCTATGATTGTATCAGTAGCATGTTTTGATATTTGTATGAGTGAAATATCAACACGACCCCACCTCACACCATCCTCCGCCGAAATTCTTTTGAAGTTTTTTATTCATAAATTCATTCGCTTAACAAATCTCTCTCGCCTTTCGATTTCCATAATGTTTAGCGAAAGTTTATTATAAACTTGCCATATATAGTAAGTAGTAAGTTAAATGGACAAAATTTTGGAAAATAAACATCTAGAAAATGTGTGTTTTCATCGGATTGGGAAAAAATACAATTTTGGGAATAAAAAAGGGAAATAGGAAATTCGTGAGTGAGTGAGTGAAATCAGAATTATACGCTTGAGAGTTTACGCCCAAATCTACATTGATATACATATATATTCGAAAACAATTGCATACACTAGTGATAGTTATGTTTTGCTTATTATATTATATTATTATTATTGTTTCCTTTAATTCCTAGAGGAACATAGGGCTTCAACCATGCGTCTCCATTGCGTTCGGTTCTCTGCTAGAGTCTTCACCTGGCTCCAAGTCTGCCCACACGTTTTCATCTCCTCTTCACATGACCTCCTCCAAGTCACCCTCGCACGGACGACCAACTCGCCACTTCCCTTTCGCGTTCCACACGAGCAATGGCTTGTCTAGTGATGTCACTTGATGGTTTTCTCAGAGCATGGCCAATCCATCTCCATTTCTTCCTGCTTATTTGTTTCACGATCGGTTCCTGGTTGGTTCGCTCATTGCCAGAGATCCCTGTTCCTGATCTTTTCTGGCCGGCCATCTGATCTTAAGTATTGAGCAAAGACAACTGTTAATGAAGATCTGTAGTTTGTTTGAGATGCTCTTTATGACACGCAGTGCAAGTCTCTGATCCGTATAGTAGCACTGTCTTCACATTGGAGTTGAAAATCCGGATCTTATTTTTGATCCTGAGTGGTGACTGTTGATCTCTACACAGACTTGAGAGTAGTGAAAGCTTGTCTTGCTTTTCCGATTCTTGCTTTTGACATCCTCGTCAGTTCCGTCCGCCTGTAGTTGAAACGATGCTTCCCAGGTAGGTAAAAGAGGTTGTTTCTTTCAGGTTCCTCCCATTTATGCTGACTGTTGTCTGTTGTTGTTGCTGTTGCTGTTGGCCAGGAATCTTCATCACCTCTGTTTTCTCTATGTTCACCTGAAGTCCTATCTTTGATGCTTCTTCTGCCAACTTGTTGCTTTTCGCTTGCATATCTTCCAGTTTGTGGGAAATCAGACATATATCATCGGTTTTGCTTAGAGTCAGTTAACTACATAAGTTAAACGAGAAGTTTTGAAAATAAGTCTTAACTCAAACGATTCCGTGTGCGTCGGTGGCACAGCGGTAGAGTGCTCGCCGACCACGCCTCATGTGGTGCTGTTGTAGATGCACTCCTACACCTCGCTAAGGCAGTAATACGACTGGTAAAGAGGGAAGGTTTGACATGAGGTTGGAATACCACTTCTACCGAAACTTCAAGCCTCTAGCTTGAAACCCAGTGTTACACTAGGAACGTAATCGAATAAAAAAATATCAAATGATTCCAAACGCCAGAATCGGAAAGGCAAGGTACACCTTTATCAACCTGAAACCACTTTAAAAATCTTATGCACCTCACTCAGTCAGCATCAACAACAAGATTTGGATTTTCGACACAAATCTGAAGTCAGTCACTGCTTCCATACGGGTTAGAAACTTGGCGTGCTCATCACGAAAAGCACTTTCAACAGGCCATTGCAAACGTTTATCAACAGCTGTCACCTTCGCTGGCTGACTTCATACTGAAGATCAAATGGCCATCCAGCCGGCCAGTCAGAAAGAATCAGTAACAAGAAACTCTGGCTGTGAACAAATCAACCAGGATCCGATCGCTCAACAAATATGTAGGATAAAATGGAGTTAGATTGATCGGACATACGTTGACGAAGGAGGCCGTCAAATGACATCGCGCACAATGCAAGCCATGGCTCGAGTGGAAAGTGAATGAGAAGCGACGAGTGGATCGTTGGTGCGAAGGTGACATGGAGGAGATGAGAGATTGTGATCAATCGTGGACCCAGCTGAAGAGGACAGCAGAAAAGAGAACTACCTGGAGATGTGTTGTTAAATCCCTATGTTACACTCAAAACCCAAGGGAATAATAATAAGAGAAGAGATGTTGAGTTGTACCAAAATTTTTCAGCCGCCTTATATGACAGGTCAAACGTAAGGTGTTTTTTTCAGAAATTAATAAGATATGAGACGATCAAGAAAGATTGGAAGAGAAAGTGATACCAAGATAGGTCATATCTGACTAATTGCCTACTACAAGAATCATGGGAGACTGATACAGTCCAATCAAAACTTATTTACGCCTGAAACTAAAATCAACAGTCTTCAATTTGGGGGGGGGGTTCCGTTTAAGACAATTTGAATTAGACTGTGGGCTAACATCAAATAGAAAACTATATATATATATATATATATATATATATACAATTTTCGTTGGATATGCAAACTTATGAACTAAGTGGAATCTTCACAAAAATGACTGGTTACTGATAACCTGCTGAGAAGATTATAAGACATTATAATTAATTATCTGGTTAATCATAAATGGTGTGTTAATGTATTAGAAAGTTTAATTATTAGTTAGAAATAAGCAAAAGATACCTATTATTAAAGTCTTAGTGATATATGAACCCTTCTTTATTTTCGCGTATATTTCAGCTGAAATTATAGTAAAGAAAATGGTTTAGCCACAAAAGAAGCCTATGAAAATATAAATTTTAAAAAAATATCATCTAATTTTTTTTGCGAGGATTTGTTTGGTTACAGGATTTCATCATGACCTGATATCCGATAGCGAACCATTGGAAAACCACATGGGAGTACTGGACAGCCGTTTCCTCCCAGCTTGGGACTGTTCAGTAGTATTCACTCACCACTGGAGTTCAAAACCAGGACCTTTCGGTTACAAAGCGAGTAAGCTCGTAGATCATCAAGCCACTGGGACCCGATTCAATAGCTAGTCCATGCATTCCAGCTTCTGTCAATCCACGACATAGCGTGACCACCAGCTAATGTCGTGGGTGAATTGGCAGACGTTCACTTCAAACGCCTCTCTGGGTTTTCCGTTGTGGACCACCTGAGACGACATTTTTATATAACTGTTGTATGAGTTTGATGAAGACTTTGGCACTGTACGCCATAGTATTGAAATAGTTTCCAAATTACTTCTCGGTAAACGCTGTCTGTTGGAGGCCTTTTCGAAGTCTCTTCTCTTACAGTTTACTAATTCATATATTCTACCCTCGTCCTTCTTTGTTGTTCGCTTTTATTCTTCTCTCGGTTTGTCGGAATAGACTATGTCATATAAAGTAGAACATTGAAGGCTGTAAATAAAGTCAGTGGTGTACCCTTGATCCAACTAACTAACATTATTGTTGATAGGCATTTGAATTTTTCAGATTTTTTTCAAGAAACTGGCTAAAGTCACCTTGTTTGATCCTGAACATCGTCTTTAATTTTCGTAAGTGTCTCCTTGTATCTCTTCAGGTAAAACAAGAAGAAATTTAGTAAGAATTTATCCTCGTAGAGCTAATAAACATAAAAATCAACCATATTTTTGTTGAACATGGAGGTTGTGTGGAAAGATAGATATCGGAAAAGGGGTTACTAAAACCTGCTTTATAATATGTATACAAACAACAACTCATTATTAGCATTAACATTATTTTTCTATTAAGTCTGCACATTTCGCACTCCTGAACCTCTTCAACTTCACTCAGCTGTAATAAGCCTGGAAAGACAAGGAAGGAAAGAAGGAAGGTTGGGTGTTGAGGATAACAGCCTCACCACATGAGAGAAAATTAGCTGCAAAGCTCAGTCTTATGTTCTACTTAGAATACGAAGGGATAAAAAAGACAATTATTTCTTATTGATAACATCATCAATACTTTTGTTATTCTTAACATTGTGTACATTCGTTTCATTCAAATGCTTCGCTTTCTCCATTTCAGTGTACACTTGATTGATTTAAACAATTAATTGAACATCGTACAATTTTTTTTAAATGGTCTACTTCTTTGGTTAAATATTCTAATGTTTGTTATTTGGATGCTCATATTCATTGAAAAACCATAATCTTGATCGATATCTTGAATGTGGCACAAGCATACGCGCGCTCAAACAGACACACACATACGCGCGGTTCAGTAGGTGTCAATAAATCCGACACAGAGAGTAAACTTTTTGACAAACAATATGACTTGGTTTTATTGACTCATTAGTTAAATCACTTTCACTAATGATTTTGAGTATAGGAGAAACAAAAGTTAGAGAGATTTTTCTGGTCACATTTTATCACGAAACTGTAGACGATGAAGAATGTTGACTAATGCATTCAAGAATAGTGCGCTGTCCATGAAAATTGAAGATTTACGACATTAACTCATATAGAGCCGATTCATTAGTATTTGAAAGTCTAAAAACCAGGAAGATGTGATTCATTGGCTTCATGAAGGCTTTTCAGTTGAAATCCTTTAGGAATGGGAACCAAACATGGATTAGAAACCCATCATTATTTGGGAATACCCATTAAGTATTTGACCTGTTCACCAACCCCCAGATTAGAAATAGGAAGTGAAGTGGTAGAGCACGTTGACCGCTTCACTTACTTGGGAAGTACCGTCAACCCCAACGGGTTGATCTCTGACGAAATCTCAGCACGAATACAGAGGACTAGGTTCGCATATGCCAGTTTACGCCGTGTCTGGTGTAGACGCGATATCCGACTATCGACCAAAGGGCGTGTGTACTGCTCAACAGTCCGCTCCGTCCTCCTTCATGGCTGTGAGACCTGGCCATTGAGAGCAGAAGACATGAAAAGATTAGCTGTCTTCGATCATGGGTGTCTGCGTTCTATCTCCCGTGTGAAGTGGTATGATAAGGTGAGCAATATTGAGGTTAGGCGTCGAGTGCTAGGTAAGGAGGGGAAATCAATCGACGAAACTGTAAAATTACATCGATTGAGATGGTTAGGACATGTGTTACGCATGCCTAGTCATCGCCTTCCTCGACGGTCAATGTTAGCTGATATAGGGCCAGGCTGGAAAAGAGATAATGGCGGTCAAACGAAAACATGGCACCAGTCAATGAAATCCACAACAGTTATTTTAAACCAGCCACGTAGGAATGTGTAGACTTCCTGACTGGTTGGTGTCCTTATGACGGTGAAAACCAATGGTTGGAAACAATTGGTGACATGGCTCAAAATCGTTCTCAGTGATGGCTAGTGCAGATGCATCCACTCCCTGTGACTTAAGATTTCCGTTACTACTATTCCTTTGTCTCACACCTCTGTTTACTGACTATATTATTCATTTCTTCTACTTTCTTCTCTTGCTTTGTGTGCTACATGGAGTGTGGCGACTTGAATTGCCGCACATATGTGCATAGTTCTATGTCGAAACCGACCGACCGACCGATTTGACCTGTTTTGGAGGTGTTGACGGGTGGGAAGTTGTCACCAAATAACGGAGTATTTAAACAAACTTAGAAATACAGAAGTCACATATTAGTGTATGGGAAATAACTTAAACAGGTGTTAGATATTGTAATATAGTCACAGTAATTATTGAGGTGGGACATAGAGTGTTGGCTAAGGAGAACACGTTAGTCGGTGTGTTAGTGAGTATACCACTCCTTCGCTTTCTTCACTGAGTAATGTTAGTCGTGACAGGATTGAGTTGGAAGGAGGTCTAATCAAAACCTGACATCAATATATGTAGTCTCTGACTGTTGGCTTAAGACAGCCAAGCAGCGACATATATATATATATGGGCTGCCTGGTGGGGATCCCCAAAAACAGTACGAACCAATTGATAGAGATTGTTGGTGATACGGGCCAAAAATGTTCACAATAGCTCAGACATATTCACCCATTGTGATGTCACAAATCGATTAAATTCTCATCATTATTTATGCAATTGCTGTTTTGCCGTTAATTTCCTTTTATTTCTGGCACAGCGGTAGAATGCTCGCCGACTACGCATGTGGTCCGGGTTTCGATCCCGTATAGGATCAGAACATGCAATTACACACAACTTACAATAGGATAGGATAAGATGACTGTGTTAAAATCTAATGTAACAGGGTGGAGGGAGGGAGAGATTGATAACGGAAGCTTCATTTATCGAATCAACTGCAAACACGTGTAATAGGAATGATTCAACACCTGTCCCAGATATCTGGAAAGTTCTACTAACCTTATGACAAATAGGAGAGAACGAAGAAGACTATAAAACTCAGGTTTCGAAACCGTATTAATAGTAGTTGAAGACCAATAATTTTTTTCTTATGACCTGTCTGAACTGCCTGGCCGATAGCTGCTGCTTTGACGTATAGGTTGGGCAGAGTTGCACTACTGGAGAATAGGGATGTAATTACAGTAAGATGTTTGGCTCAGAGGAACAACATGCCTGCGATGCTGTCTTTCTACTCTGGAGATGGAGAGTGATTAGAAAAGGTTATAATTCCCGGCTTAGCTTTCAGTTGTTCGTAGCCGGTGGTAAGATCTTGATACGAAAGCAATGCCAAGAATCAGTTTAAAACAGGCCGTGTGTGGTTGGCATATAGTAGTCATCTCATGGGCTTTGTGATTACGCAACACTAGTTGTCTTTCTGTTTTAGAAAAACCTCAAGAAAAAATTGACTTCCACGGTGAGAGTAACTGGGAAGTAACAGCCAGCCACACATTTCCAAAAGCAAACAAAGCTTTCCTGATCATCAATCCCCTGTCTAGACTACTGGGTTACTTAAATATCCATCTACTAGCAAAATACACCTACTTTTCTCCATTTCTTGTTATTTTAATCTTTCGATTATGTTTTTGGATTGTAACATGAACTTGCGTAAAGTTTTAATTGACCTACAACCTACTGGCGTACACTTCAAGAAGTAAAGAGAAAGGAAGTTTGCGGAGTACGTAACGATATGATTTATTAGATGTTGAAATTAGAGACATTGTACATGACTTTTGTTTAAAATGATTCACGTTGAAATAGAGATAACTTCCGAGTACAATCTGAAATACAGTGTACTGGTGGTCGCTTCACCTTCTCACTGGTCTATACTGTTTACTTGTTTCACTCATAACCATGTTGTATACTTTGGATTTATTGCAGGAACCTATTATCCTTATCCGAAGACAACTCTACAACCAGCATACAGCTTCTACCAGTAGACACGACTCCAGCAGTGAACGCTTCTGTGGATTATATTAATAATTTATAGCCGTGAACTTTAACTGTATATTCAAGTAAACGTTTAATTAATATAACTCATTACTGTATTTTTTTTATAATATATTGTTACACTATCATCTCATTAACTTGGATTTTTATTCGCATATTTGATACGTTTATTGAGCTCGCTAGACAGTCCCCTACAAGTTATCGTAGAGGATTGAATCATGTTTCAGATAGACATGACATTGTATCATACGAAATAATGTCGATGAATAGGGTGGTAAATTATTTATTTCGCTGGAAATTACACTGAAACGTCTGCATTGGATGCTCTGTTTGGACTGTAGGTAATAACGAGTATTATGCATCTAGTCTTTTGTTTGGTGTGGATTGAGTTCTCTTATTGAAGTTTGCAGTGTGGTAACCAGGCTAGGTGGCTCATCATCACGGTTCACTCTGAATTGTTCTTACTAGATGCTTGAAAGCGACTGGCAAGAAGCTATGGACACCTAGATTGCGTGTTTCTTTTCAAGATCTCTGATGGCATCACTGAATGAGACATGAGTTTCCTCAAGATTTCAGATATGCCCTGCTGACTGGTGAGTTCCAGCTAGCTCGAAACCTTGGTCAAAGGCTTTCTGACGACTGCCTTCAACCATCTAATACCAATAATTCACAGTGCACTGTTTGTCCGTCTGTCTGTTTTCGACATAGAACTTCGCACCGATGCGCAGCAGTTCAAGTCGCCACACTCCACTCCTTGAAGCACACAAAACAAGAGAAGAAAGTAGAAGAAATGCATAATAGAGAGACAGTAAACAGAGGTGTGAGACAAAGGAATAGTAATAACGAAGAACAAAACAGTTTCATTGGAAATCATAAGTCACAAGGAGTGGATGCATCTGCGCCAGCCATCACTGAGAACGATTTTGAGCCATGTCACCAATTGTTTCCAACCATTGTTTTTTACCGTCCCGAGGACCCCAACCAGGAAGTCTACACCTTCCTACACGGGTGGCTGAAACAAACTGTTGTGGATTTCATTGACTGGTGCCATGTTTTCGTTTGACCACCGCTAGCTCTTCTCCAGCCTGACCCTATATCAGATAACATTGCCCGTCGAGGAAGGCGACGACTAGGCATACTTACCACATGTCCCAACCATCTCAGTCGATGTAAGTTCACAGCCTCGTCGACTGATTTCCCCTCATTACCTATCACTCGACTAACGCCTAACGTCAATATTGCTCACCTTATTATACCACTTCACAAGGGAGATAGAACGCAGGCACCTATGATCGAAGACAGTTAATCTTTTCATGTCTTCCACTCTCTCTCTCTCTCTCACAGTGCACTGTGATGGCGAGCCACCTAGAACGATGGCCACATTGCAAACTTGACTGATAGAATTCCGTCTTTACCAAAGATAGAACCAGACACACACTACACTAGTTACTAACTAGTGTCCAGTCAAAAATATCCAATACAGTCTCACAGGAGGTTAACTGTTTTCCTCAAATAGCTCATTGGTAACATCTCTGACTGCACCACTCACTGGGTAATGCAGTGTGAATTTCTTCAAGGTTTCAGCTCCGCCTTGCTGACGAGTGCTAACAAGCACGAAACCTAAGTTAAGCAAGACTTCCTACCGTCTACTTTCAATCATCTAACAACAATTGTGAATTATATGTAGACATTATTTTCAGAATGAAGCCAGTTGTCATTATTATTTGTTAAAGTATATGTCAAGCAAAAGCAATACCCTTCAACATTTCAACTTCCTGTTTAACTTTCTATCTGAATGATTGAATTATAATATTAATATTAAACAATAGTAACAAGTATACAAAAAAATTTAATACTTTCTGTTTTCTCTGACTATCGATTTCACATTAGATTATTGCTAATACCATGGCAACTGAAGCGCTAAACATAAAATATTATTTTTGTATGAATGAAGGAAGATATAATGAAATTATAGGTCATTATTATTGTTATTATTGTTAGCATGAAACTGGTCGACTAAAGGCATCATTATACTTCCTTTTGTAAAGCCTTCAAGACAAGTGAGTTTATTTCTTATGCCTTCAAATTATAAACATACATTTTAACCTTTACTATCGTCAAGTTGATTGAAACAATAGTGGCAAATTTTATGCGTTTAAATGAAATGTTATATATTTTTCATTGAATTCTTTAATATATATGTATTACGTATGAGGAAGTAGATGTGATGACCGGGAAAGTTTTGTGGACTTATATAGAGGTGTGTGTGTGTAGTTGTGCCTTCTTTGCTGATTACACCATGGAGGTTGATTTCTTCTTTTAAAACACCTTCTGTATGACTGCTTAAAGACAGTTACAGACATAAGGCTCACATTTCTGTCTTTTAACGTCCTTTTGAATCTCTTTTTCCCTCCCTTTCGTCTTCTTTCGTCGGCTACATGGAATGTTGAAGCCAGTCAGTCAGTTAGTCACAGACACAAGGTCAGTTTGAAGTGGTTTCTGAAATTGTGTCCACTAACTACGAACTGTCACAGTGTAAGGCAAAGTGTAGAATTTCAGGATCGACCTCTTCTAGCGCGCCTCCCCGCCGCTTCGCCTGAGGGATAGACGCAACACAGCTAGCTAGCTTTGTGGTAGTTCGCCAGCACTAGGATCACATCATCAGACCCAAACATAATAATAATAGTAGTATATTCTCATTTTTTTACATGAGGGACGCCAGTTTACAGGCATCATCAATTCGATAAATGACACATACGATTAGTAAGTATAGTTAGTAATGATAATATAATACGGTACGTATTTATTCCTACAAATATAGGACACACATGTTGTATAGGCATAGATAAGTATTACTTAAGTTACATATTTAAATTACATGATTTACGGTTAAATAACATGGTTGCTGTCATTTTATCTTCAATTTGCGGGAAAAAATTGGATAACTGGTGATTCAATGGAACACATCAAGAAATATTGAGATATTGACTTCACATTAACAAAAAAACCCAAGTATGCGTTGGGTGGATTACAGATACTTGGGAAAATAAATAAAGCTTGAAGTCAATTCCCTCATAAAACAATAAAATGCGTCTTACAACAATATATTCCCACTTTATGCACATGAGGGACTCTAGTTGACAGGCATCATCAATATGATAATAATGCGCACATGGAGTAAACATGTTTAAAATTTTTCACTAACACAAGATATATATACAAGGGAAGATAATGGAATATTGACCGTAAGTACACTCTGCATAAGTTAAAACAGTTTATATGGCATAATCCTAGGTACAATTATTGTTTGAATTTGTTGAACATGAGTGGAACAAATGAGTGTTGCGTTACATTCGGTCGATATGGTGGGCTAGTCACAAAAGTATAAAAATGGCTTATTAAACGTTAGTTAGTTTACCGTAAACGACGTTTTAAGCAATATAATCTGCAAAAGGCTCACCACAGCAGTTATTATCCAGTTAAACATGCAGAGAAGTATTAATAATTCAGCAACCGGTGAATTTTTGATTCTTTTCGGTCTGGAGCCTGAGTAACTGTGATGGTAACTGCTGTAATCTAGTCGCCATTCAAGCTATCTTTATGGCATAGTGGCACCTACAGGGATATTAGTTCTAGCCAGTGTAACTTCAATGTCAGCCATAGACATACATACAATGAATTTTTCAACATATATCTGCTCCACTGAGGACAGTTTTGAGCCATCTCACTCATTCTTCAACTACAGGTTCTTATTATGTTAGTCATCTCAGCCGGGTAGTCTATACTCCCCTGCATGATTCAAACTAACAGTCAATTACTCCAAGGACTGATGTCATATTCTGATTTAATACTCCCTTACTTCCTTCCAGTTTTAAAAATCTCAATCAATGCAGCATCACAACCACATTAATTGACTTCCCCTGCTTACCTAACACACTGTGCCTATCCTCAACGTTGCTGACTATATATTGTACCATCTAAGACCAGGCACAGAACGCAGACCACCCATAGTCAAAGGAGAGTCTAACCTCTTGATATCTTGTTCTTCTATAGAACTTTCCATTTAAAAGATTGTTTCATTATTCAAATTCCGTGTGATATCCAACCTTCCATCATAAGCCATACGTACTGCATATTACTCATTTCAATCCGACTTTTACTCTTGTGAAATGGTTACACAGTAGTAGAATGCTCAATAACCACGCAGATAGTTCGGAGTTCCATCCCCGGCCACGGACGCACTCCCACAGCTAGCTAATAAGACTGATAAAGAGGAAAGGTTGGGCTGGGCATGGGGCTAGCGACCCCATCCCGTAAAAATTAATACCACTGCTGCCGAAACTTCAAGCCTCTCGCTTGAAGTGGCCCTATATATATATATATATATATACTGTATATGATAATCCACAGCCTTCCTTATCGATGAGGAGTGGACTGAGATCAAGGTTAGGGCTAGAAGGCAGTGAAAAAGGTGGTGTAAATAAAACGCCCCACCAATCCACTAAGTATTTAACTATTGGCCTAAGCACCTAACCGATAGCTGCTACCTTGACTCGTTGGTCGGGCTTGCACATCCCAATGACCATAAAAGCTACATTAGCTGGAACTATTGTTCCTGCAGGTCCTACCATGCCAGGAAGGTTGTTAGAATAGCGGTTAGACTGAAAGCAGTTACTGACTTAGAGTAAGAATTTTTTTGTTTTTACACTATGCTGGGGGTCTGTGGGCGAAGTCGTACTTCTAGGGAACAGGGATGTAACAGTAGTGAAGTGTTTTCCTCAGATGACCAGCATACCAGCTATACTGTCTCTCCACCCTGGAGAGAGGGAGTCAGAAAAGGTATACCCCAACAACTGTACATCATGACTTACCCTATGATGGTCCGTAACCGGCGGTAAGTTTACTAATACTGCATCAAACCAAGAAATTAGTTCAGACATCGGTCTAAGTCCGTCTCTCTGGGGGAAATTCAGGTTGCCCCATTGAGATCCAGAGAATGCTAAGTATTCTGAAAATATTGTTGATATGGCTCAAAATTTGGAACAGTGATAGAGATATTATTTTTTTAATTTGTTTTTTTGTATTGATTGATTGATTATAGCGAGCCGAAAAGTTCGCCCTCTGTTCACATGTGAGCTCCTGTTACGGATGCTTCAACGTTGTCTAAGGATTAACATCATGACAAGCAGTTGAATTCAGAATGGGCATTTCGTGTTATTTAGGACTCGTCATCTGGATGAGGTATGCACATTACCAGGGACATGTCATGTTCCCACAAAGACACAAACCCTGAACCTATCGTTTCTAACGAGAAGCATTGTCCACTACTCCAAATGGGCCATAAGAGCCATCTTTTTTTACAACGAGTATCAGTTATTATCTGTTAAATTTGAGTTTCATATTTCCCATCGACTGAAACTGGTCGTCTTTGCATATTATGCGGCTCTAGAGGCCTATTTAGTCTACTGGATAACACCTCAGTATTTCAAGAGTCCTTTTCGTGGAACAGCGTTTCCCACTGAGGACTCCGCGTACCTCCGTCTGACGATTCCCAAATAGGACGAAATCCACATCCTGGATTCCACTGCTAGTTACCATCCAGCGAATAACAATGTCACAAATATATTTACTACTTGTCTTCTTTAAAATTTAAAACACTTGCACTAATCCATATTTGATGATTTTGTCTCCCTTCACAGACATTTTTTGTCCATCTTAGTGTTATTTCTATTTTTGTTTTCTGCGCTTTCTAGCTGAGAATACAACCACTTGAGTTACTTCAGCTTTCTACTAAATTATTTCATTATGCTTTCCCTCGCTTGTATCACATATGTAAAAAAGGCACAAATTCTTCTAAAATTACTCGTATTCATTCTAGTCACAAATTAGGCTATAAGTTATAAGACTGTGGAATAATAAAGATACATTGTCCCGGGACTTATCAGTCCTCACACACAATGTCAATTTACTCAAGTAGATGGTCAAAATTTTTCATTTATTTTGATTATAGCTTGAAACCACACAGTATTTTTGGTACAAGTATGGAATTTTCAGCATATGATATCGGTAGCCCAAATTTTGCAGGCCGACTATAGATATCGGGTGTGCGTCGGCAGGGGATCGAGAGTCCTGACCACTGTGCCACCGACGCTAATCAAAGTTGGCTAAACAAATTTTATTTACAATTTGATGTAGCTAAAGTGTAAAAGATTGTTCACCCTAAAATATAACGTAAATTATATCCTTCCTATTACTACTAATTACTACTTTGACGTTTCTTGATGTGTGCCTTAGTAGATGTAAAGACGGATCTCTCAAAAGATCTATCCACCGGAAAAGTACATGGAACGGACAACTAACTAATTTTTATAGTTGAGTGCCTATCTCCAGGAAAAGGAACCTAATTCATTCACTCGCTCTGCTTTAGGATAAGGAAAATTTGTAGTTCTGATTGCGTTGACTCAGAACTTGACTTCTTAAAAGCCACGCTCGCAGTAAACGGTTACCCGAACCTACTTATGAGAGTAATACGAAAGATAAGCAGTCTAAACTGGTCGCCGACTCAGTTCCAGAGAAAACCTTATTCATGAACTTGAAATTCAAAGGTGATCAAGCTTCAGACATGCTCAAAAATCGTCTCTATAAAGCAGTCAGTAAGACGTTCTTTGTAGAAAATTACATATGACGTTCACCAGCCGCAAGTTGTTCTCTACCTCTGTAAAAGATAGGCTCCCCGTCTGGCCGCCTCCATGTGCATCTATCAGTTCATCTGCTCTTGTGGAGCAAGGTATATTGGCCGTAGTCAGAGGACACTCTCCACACGGATACGAGAACATATTCCAGCTGCAGGGTTTTACAAGTGAGAAAAGAAGTATGTGCGAAGCTCTACTTTGGAACACCTGATCGACTTTTGTCACTCTGTCAACCCTCACCATGATTTTAAGATCATATATAGAATCCATGTTAACTTCCTGCGTTTTCTTCGTTACAGACTTCTAAAGACAGCTGAGGCCTTGGCAATTCATGACTTTAAGCCAGACCTTTGTGTACAAAAGAAGTATGTAAAATCACTACTTCTGCCTTGGTCGTAGAGGGATAGATATATATTTATTCTTTTATGTTTATTTAGTTATTCTATGTACTTTTCCCTTATTACTACGATTATTATTATTATTGGTATTATTATCATTACTATTATTACTATTCTCACTCAGAATCGTTTCCGCTTGTCTCACTTGTCATTCTAAATCCAAAATTATCTTTTTTACTATAATGAATTCTATCTTATCAAATTTCACACCATGTTATGTAACATTTTATATTCGCCTACTAATCCTATAATTATGCGTCCCTTTCAAAAATCTATACACCTTATGTATTATTCTATATGTAACATTGATTGTTTTGCTATTTGACACTTAACTATGATTAGAATCACAAATATTTGAATTGCATTTCATACTATTACTACTATTTTTATTTTATGCATTCACACCTATGATTCAATTCCCTCACCGGATATAATTTCTTAAAAAAAACCATACATATACGATTGTACAGCTTGATAATAAATTCGTTGAAAAGAGTCTCTTCGCTGAATATTGTGTTCTTAATGCTACAGTGGGAATTGTTAAATTATAAATTGTAAGACTGTGGGATAACAAAGATGCACTGTCTCTGGACTTGTCAGTCCTGGCACACACACTCACACTGTCAGTCTACTCAAATAAGTGGTCAGAATTTGAGTGGTTTGAATTAATTTGACTCTCCAAGCTGAGTGACACTAAATAAAGCCCCGCTGAAGTGATGATCTCCGTCCCTAACAAGCCGAATAGTCATCCACTATTGATATCACTTTTGTTTGGTCACCAAACATTACTGTTTGATGTGAGTGGATTTCAATTACTGAAATCAATCAGTAGTATGCATCATCATACATAAAAAAATAATGCTAATCAAAATTTATTTGCAGTTTAATGTAGCTTAAGTGTAAGGAAAAGATTGTTCACCCTAAAATATAACATAAATCATACCCTTCATATTACTACTAATTACTACTTTGATGCTAATTGTTTCCTTGTCCTGAAATGCTGTAAATGTTTCAATGAAAAGCAATCCTGCTGTGTTTCGTCTGGTGTCTATTTCTATTAATTCTTGTTGATTTCTATTTTTTTTTGTAGAAAAGTTTAACTGTGAATAAGTAAATAATTCCGCAAAAAATTATCAGTCTACAGTATTCTTCATCCAATATTGGATGCTGACCTTCACCTTCACGTTCTTAGTGGAACATAGGGCTTCAAGCTATAGGTTTGAAGTTTCTGTAGCAGTGGTGTTTATATTTTACAGGATGGGGTTGCTGGCCTCATTCCCAGCCCAACCTTTCCTCTTTGCCAGCTTTTATTTCGGGCTTTGCGAGGTAAAGGAGTGCGTCGGCCGGTGACTGAACCCCAGACCATGTGCATGGTCGGCTAGCGTCCTAACCGATGTGCCACCGACGCACATAAAAGCCGGCAACACCCGGTATTCCCAGCCAGTCACCCATGCAAGTACTAACCGGGCTCAACGTTGCTTCGCTTCGGTGATCGGACGAGAACCAGTGCTTTCAACGTGATATGGTCGCCGACAATAACCCCACTTAAGTTGAATTAATGAACTGAAGGTACGTGGTCAGCTGCTCACACCATTCCACACGTTGTTCTTCGCACACAAACACAAATTAACTACGCAGTCATCACAGCCATTTCAATTTTGACCACAGATTAATGTCAGTTAGGAGGATAGGCCATAGATTCAAACCCCAGTGGGTACGTGCTGCCGATGAGTCCCAAAATAGGACGAAACCCACAGGTTTTCACTGAAAAAAATCAAATCCCTATAAACAAACTCTTGAAAACATAATGCAGTTGTTGTTGTTGTTGTGATTTTCTCGTTGATTGATTGGATCAAAATGTTCAGCCTCTGTTGATATGTCGGTTCCTCGTGAGAATGCTTCCACTATGTTTAATGGATGGTGACTAGCAGTGGAATCCATGACGCGGATTTCGTCCCAGTTGGGACTCGTCATTGGATAAACCTGAAATCCCCAATTTGAAATGGTGGGTGCTGGACGCAAACCTCAATGGAGAATGTAGATGTATCCAGATGATGAGTCCCGGGTAGGACGAAGTGCACGTCCAGGATTCTGATGCTAGTCACAATCTACTAAATGTACTAAAATTAAATGGTCACATACCTTAAATATTTCATTTGGTTGCCTAAATTTCCATCCGTAAGCATAATGTATCTACTTTGCTGTCTTTTCTTTGTTACTGATGTTTTAATCTTTCAATTATGTCTTTAGATTGCAACATAATGGGCATCCAATCTCCCACTGTTTAGCATATCATGGAGGAAATGAAGGGAAAACATAGTAGTGTATTGAATATTATTTCGCATACAGTGATATGCTGTCAATGAATTTTCCTCCTGAAGATATTAAGCTGAGAATTCTGCGGTGTTTTGTAGAGGTATTTTATACAATAAAGCTGGTACTATTGTTGTATTACCTCAAGAATTAGCAACAAGAAACTCTGTCTGACAACAAACCAACAGGCGAGAGCCGATCGCTCAACAAATATGTAGGAGAAAATGGAGTTGGACTAATCAGGTGTACATTGTGGAAACCATCAAATGACATCGCGCCCAATGCAGGCCATAGCCTGAGTGGAATTCAAATGGGAAGCGATAAGTAGGTTGTCAGTGAGAGGCTGACAAGGAGGACACTGTGTGAGGAAGAGATGAGAGAGTTTAGGCAATGGTGGACCCAGCTGAAGAGGATGGTAGAAAATAGAAGAAAGTGGAGATGTGTTGTTGAATCCGTATGTTCCACTCGGAACCCAAGAGAACAGTAATAATAATATAATTACCTCAATAATATAAAATTGTGATGCATTTGAATCGGAAGAAAGTATCAACACATCTACCCTGTGAATTCTTAATCCTTTATGAGGAAAGAATAAATAGGAATTTGATAAAACCTATTTTCTCTCAGGCTATTCTAAAATCAATCAGTTGTCATTTCAAGAAGAAATTTATCGCTAAACTGTTCATCATCACGTGATATCAATCAAAAAGATCTATGATTGGTCGATAAACAACAATTAAACTCTAAAGGCTGTACTTTTAGATGATTATGTGTCAACCGACGACACATTTCAGTACAAAAAACAGTTACACCCGAAAGTAAACCAGAAGCTCTCCTTGATTTCTACACTGGGCGACATAGATACGACCATCTGATATGATCTAACGTTTCAGATGAACTAAACTCTACACAAAGATGCAACAGTTCATGTCGCCAAACTTCACAGAAGCACATAAAAACCTTAAAAACGAGAGAAGAAACAAACGGAACAATCAGAAGTTAAAGGATGTCGTAGATAATAAGGTGTGTGAATGCATATGAGCTACTGAAAATGACTTTGAGCCATTTCAGAGATGTTATCCATCAGTCATATTTTAGCGTCTCTTAGAGCCCAGCCAGGCACTTTTTACCTGCCTACATGGCTCAAACTGGTAGTCAAAGACTTTAGGAAGTGATGACAGTTCTTGACTACTTTTTAACCAAACCGTATATCAGTTAACATCTTTCAACGAGGAATGCTATAACATAGCATGTCATCTGTACCATAATGAATGTGACCAAGCCACAATGGAACTTTTAGTCTGTTTGTTGTCAACATTTGGAAATGACCTCTAATGATGCATGAAAAGTAACTCGAAATAAGAGTTATGATATGATATGATGATATTAGATAATTGTCGATTACTCCATTTGTGGTTTACCAATGATTCTCTAACTGATGTCACTTCTGATGTGGTTGTGTTCTCTGAGCTGGATAGTTAATTTGTGAAGCTTTCATCACCCTACTAGGTGACATCTTCAGCGCATACTTCAATTTGATGTCACTTCATGATGGAATCCTTCAACCAATCAAACAAAGTGCCTACTAAACTAACATTTGGAAATATGCAAAGGACGTCAACATCTGTGGCCAAAGAACTCTAGTCTTTTCAAAACGCTCGACAGAGTGTGCACTGTGATCATATCTTCATTCACTCATTGTATTCATCTTTTTGACCCTTACTAACTCACTGCTATTTGAATATATATGTAGGAGTATATATATATATATATATATATATGTAGAGAGAGAGAGTTGACTTGTAAGGATTTAATTTGTTTTTCACATTTACCCACGGATTAATATCAGTTAGAGAACCATTGAAAACCTTCACAGAACACTGGACAGCCTTTCCAGTGCTAGCCAATGACTGGCTACAGAATGACGTTTCCTGAAGTTCTAGTGACTAGTAGGGTCCATCAGGTCTGGCATGAGGACAAATGTTCGCCAATGATATTGTTTGGTGCCAGTCGCGCTAAAATCACGAATTCGTAGAAGTTAGAATTCATGGGTTGTCCACTGAATCTCGTCCCAGTAGCTGAATGGTGTACGAACCAGCCTACTTTGTATCAGGAAGGCCTTGGGTTCGAATCCCAGTGGGTGCCTACTTCTGATGATTCTCGGTCTGGGATATATAAATATATATAGACTTTCCTTCCTGATGATTATTTCCCCTTCCCAATTCCTAATACACAAATGCATCTAATTTATCTGAAATCACGTAATTCTTCAAAGTGAAGACAGGAGTAAGACAAGCTGGCTGGCTACTATCTCCAATGATTTTCCTGATTGCGGTAGAATGGATGATGAGGCAGACAACGGGCGGTGAGGAAACAGGCATCAAATGGACCCACACTAAAAATTAGAGGATCTGGACTTTACCGATGATATATATCTGATTTTCCACAAATTGGAGGATTTGCAAGTAAAAAGCAACAAGTTGGCAAAAGAAACATTCAGAGAAAATAGGACTTCAGGTGAACAGCAACAACAACAGACAACACTCAGTATAAATGGGAGGAATCTGAAAGAAGCTACCTCCTTCACCTACCTACCTACCTACCTGGGAAGCATCGTTTAAACTACAGGAGGACGGAACTAATGAAGATATCAAGGTGAGGATCGAGAAAGCAAGACAAGCTTTCATTACTTTCAAGTCTATGTGGAGATCAACAGCACTCAGCATGAAAAATAAGATTCGGATTTTCAACTCCAATGTGAATTCAGTGCTACTTACTATACGGATCAGAGACTTGGCACCGCGTCACGGAGAGCACTTCGAACAAACTACACACCTTCATCAACAGTTGTAAGCGTTCAATACTACTCAAGATCAGATAACCGGCCAGAAAAGATTAGCAACAGGGTGGGATCTCTGGGAGCGAACCAACCCAGCAGGAACCAATTGTACAACAAATATGCAGGAAGAAATGGAGGTGGATTGACCATACTCTGAGAAAACAAGCCATCATCAAGTAACATTCATCACGCCCCAGACCATCGCTCAAGTGGAACCCGACCGAATAGGAAGCGGCGAGTTACCTGTTCATCAGTGCGAGGGTGATATGGAGGAGAAGGTCATGTGAAGAGGAGATGAAAGCATGTGGGAAGACATGGAGCCGGGTGATGAAAACGTTGGCAGAGAACCGAACGCAATGTAGATATGAGGCTGAAACCCTATTTTCCTCTAGGAACCAAATGAAACAATAATAATAGTAATAATAATGCTGATATCGTTTGCAAAACATATATGACTCATGAATATTTTATGAATGTATACATTATGTGTTTATAAAAGCCGAATAATTTATTGATGTTTTTTGAAATAAAAAATACAACAACAACAACAACGAAAAACTAGGTCAAATTAGGTTCAAATCATTTTTCATTAGCTGCTCTCTTTTAGTTTTTTTTTTTGGTTCTTTAGTCTAATAGCCAGATTGCATAGTATATGCCTTATAAATTCTAGGAAATGCTAATGTAACTAACTGACTACGAAACAGATTAAACCAATAGACTACCTGATGTATTCTATCTATCTATCCAATTTTTTTATTTAATTACAACTATAGTCATTCTTTTCATTGGTATTTTATATATTTATACATGGGAATATAACTTCCTATGTCTATGAATGATAGTAATATACTTCGCCTATTTTCCCATCATTATTTCATTAGGATTATTATGGACGAATAATGTACATTATATATATATATATATATATATATATATATATATATATATATATATATGTATATATATATATATATTTATGCACGTAAATTCCATCCATCTACATACTAGGATAAATTGTGTTTATGTATGTCTAAATATATATGTGGACGTTAATACACATATATATGCTAGAGATAAAGTGCGAAGGTAAACCAACTGAAGGTCACGTAAAGAGAGAATAACTGTGTGTGTTTGTCTTTGAGGGTTTGATTGAGCTGGGAAAAGAAAGGGAAAGATACAGAGACAGATAGATAGAGAGCGCGCGCGCGCGCGAGAAAGAGTTGGAAATCAACGAAACACAACATCTGGATTAGAAGAGATGGGAAACAGACGGAAAACAACAACAACAACAATAACAACTTATTCACATAACTTTGTTTACTTTATTGGCATAAGAGATGTACTGGCTTTTAGACAGGCTTTATTAAAGATATGTTAGGTTTTTGTATATTGTTACGTCAGTTTATGTCCGTCAAACAACAACAAAAGGTTTTTTTTAGAAATAATTGTGATTAGGTTCCGTAAATAACTGATGTTTAATAGGGACTGGTTGTATACAGGTTTAGTGAAAAATCGTAACCAGGTAAGGCAACACACTTACTAGCTGATGACATTGGCATTCCCCAACTACTGCTGAATGATCTAAGAGCTCACCTTGTAACAGGAATGTCCTGGTGGCGAACTCTGGTCAGTGATTACTGTTGAAGAGGTCAAAATTGGGACAAAACTGCTGTGTGATACTCTCTGATTGTTTCACTGATTCTCTAACTGATGCTACCATAGGGATTAAACCTGTGACAAAATCAAATCCCTACAAAACAAAACTTGATGATGATAAATACGTGTATAGATTTGGATATTACGGCTGTCTACAGAGATTTAGATTAATTCCGATGTCCTATAAAACAGAGAGTCAGGGAACTTCAGGTTGCAAGGCCAAGCTCCATTGATTATTCGACCCTACCGATAGCTGCAGATGATATAGTCCTTCCACCTAGGTGAAGACGCTTACAAAATGCAGAGTCTTCTGAACACCTTGAGCTGCAGTCTTCGAATGTTTGGCATGCGATTCGCTCCCTTTGTCAAATGTACGGTGATGTTATAGGACCTGAATACACTGACTCCTAGTTTAGAAATAGGGAGTGAAGTGTTAGAGCACGTTGACCACTTCAATTACTTGGGAAGTTGCATCAGCCAACGCCAGCTGGTTATTGCTGACGAAATCTCAGGACGGATAAGAAGGCTCGTTTCGCATGTGCCAGTTTACGCCGTCTCTCGCTTAGTAAGTAGACGTAATATCCGGCTGGC
>OX235273.1:146839131-146898849 GCA_944472155.2 Trichobilharzia szidati
TTATTATTATTATTATAATAATACAAGTTGCCACAAGGTGTCAACTCCCAAGGTCGGTACATCTTTGATTGTTGGGCCTAACTGAAGCAGTTGCCATAATGATTTTTCAACCCAGTGAATGTGTTTAGAAAAAGTTTGTTAAATTTCTCTCCCTGCCTTGGCCTTCACCCCCAACCTAAAATAGTTATCTCTGCTGATGACACCGGATAACTATAAATATTATCTCAATTATTTGGGATTTACAATATAGTCCTCAGCAGTTGTCATTCCATATAGAGCATAGACGTCAGATGATATCAGAAGAGTACTCAATAAGCACAACATCAGAGTTTTCTTCAAAACATCAGACACACTGCGAAATAACCTTGTCCATATAAAAGACCAAATCCCTAAGGATTCTCTATCTAATTGTGTCTATAAAATAAAATGTTTGCTTGGAATGTGATACGATATACATCGGACAAACATCACCAGAGAGAAATCAAAGCAATCAGAAGAAATGAACACCGTTGAGTTGACTCTATTTGACCACCGAGAAATCCAGTTGAAGTGAAAAAGCTTGAAAAATCATCAGCCATTGATGGTCTTCTACACGTTATAGAATCAGGCCATAAAATTGATTTTGGCAATATTGAAATCATCATCCAGAAAAAGCATTTCAGAAATCACAAAGAACATCTGACATCATCAGAAGCACTTCAAATCAAATGGAATCCAAATTGTCTGGTGAATAGGAATGATGATGGACTAAAACCGAATCTGACCTGGTTACAACATCCCCCCCCCTCATGAAATGACAAAATCAACATGGATGTGATAAGCAATTTCATTATGTAGACACACGCTGTTTTGCTGATCTTATACACCTGGTTCTGTTATCTTTACCAATTGGCCAATATGACAACACAAAAATGACCTCATACTGAGGAACGATGATTAAGTTGTTATATGCATAAGCTGAGTGGATTTTGTAAATTCTGGTTTAATAATACTACTTTGAAAAAGCTACTAGCAGCAAAATTAGATAACGAAACGTCAGCAAACACAACATTGTCGTTTTGTTTTTCATTCATTCATTGGGAAATACAAAAAGACAACTTTTATTATAATGAATATCATATTACCCAATGCCCAAATTTTTTCATGCTGAGCTATAGTTGTACATTTTAATCTCGGCTTCATCACTTATTATATTATTATATTATCTAATCGCCATGTGCGTTGGTGGCACAGTGGTTAGGACTCTCGCCGACCATGCACATGGTCCGGGGTTCGATCCCCTGCCGACGCACACCTGATATCTATGTTCAGCCTGCAAAATTTGGGCTACCGATATCCATGCTGAAAATTCCATACTTGTACTGAAAATACGTTGTGCGATCAAGCTATAATCAAAATAATAAAAAAAACGCTGCAATAGTTATTTTCCCCTATACTTCTAATAGTATACACATTCTGGCTATGCATTCACTATTACCTAGATTTTATATACACTTGAGTGACTTTATCCTTATTATTATTATTATTATTATTATTATTATTATTATGATCACCCCGATTGTTATCCATTAATTCACATCCCTCAACTCTGATCCTGTATATTATTAACCACTTTAATTCAAATGCCCATGACTAATATTTCATTGTGTAAATGTAAAACCTGAAGAGAATTTCCATATTACTTGCTCGCACCAGCAAGTACAAAAACTCAACCATACCCTACTTAGCTCGTGTTCTGTGCGATAAAGAAAGCATTAGGCGTGACACCAATAACTTATTAAATAGTCAGTAGAACAACTGAACCTCGTCTTTCCAACTCATATCATTTATAGGTACAACGTTTTCTTTCTTTCTTTTCGTATTCTCTCTCTCTTTTTTTTCCGTTATGTGCTGCTTTGTTTCTTTCTCTCGCTTACGCCAGTTAATAAGACAGCTCCCACTTTTCTAATACCTTCAAACACTGTTTCAGCTTTACCTTTGCTACTGACATGCCAATGTATTGTTGTAATAATGAACTGTGGTTTCCTCAATCTATGTAGAATTCTATTTATTGATAATGTACTAACTGGATGCAATACTGTAGTAAAAATGCTGAGAATTCCATTCTGTATCACAAGTACTGTTTTGGAATAAAGCAAATTATTATTATTATTGTTATTATTATTAGATATATCACACAGTGAAACAGTATTAGTGTTTACTGGATGACACAGTTTCGAACACAATTTATTGTTCATAATTATATCATCAATTGTAACTAACTATACAACTTCGAGCCTCAGTGGCACAGAGGTAGAATGCTCGCCAATTAGACCACACGTGTTTCGGGGTTCCATCCCTGGTCACAGCTGCACTCCTTTACCTCGCTAAGTTAGTAATAAGACTGGCAAAGAGAGAAGGTTAGGCATGAGACTGCCAACCCCATCCCTTAAAAATAAATACCGCTGCTACTAAAACTTCAAAGCTCTATCTTGAAGCCCTATGGTCCATTGGGAACGTAAAGGAATAATAAAAATAAAACAAGTTCGAAACTTTCGTTTCATGGTTCCCTTTATTTTTTGTTTTATTTTTATTGTAGCTTTACTCCACACAGTATTTTTGATACAAGTATGCAACGATATTGGTAGCCCAAATTTAGCAGGCCGACCATTGTTATCAGGTGTGCGTCGGCTGGGGATCGAACCCCGGACCACATGCATGGTCGGTGAGCGTCCTAATCGCTATGCCACCGACGCATTTATTTATTATTCTTTTACGTTCCCAGTGTGGAACATAGGGTGCCTTCAAGCTAGAGCTTTCAAGTTTCGGTAGTAGTGGTGTTCATTTTTACGGGATGGGGTTGCTAGCCTCATTCCCAACGTTCCCTCTTTACCAGTCTTACCACTGGCTTCGCGAAGTAAAGGAGTGCGTCTGTGGCCATGGATCGAACCCCGAACCACGTTTACTGTGGTCGGCAAGCATTCTACCGCTGTGCCACTGACGCAGATATTTGTCGTAAGGGTAGTACAACTTTCCAGATATCCACGTTGACAGACGTTGGATCATTCCAATTGTGTATTTGTTTTCAATTAGCTCGATAAATAAAGATTATGTTATTGATCTCTCCCTGTGAATCTCATTATAATAGATTTTATGAGTATCATTTTGTCTCATCCTATTCTAGAATTGTCTGTAATAGCATGTAGTACTAAAGCTGAGCTATTTTTTTCGTAGATTTCTTATCTTGCTAGGGTCTATTAGTAAAGATTTCGTTAGGTTTTTTGGTGCTCTCCTAGTGTAACTGACCTCTGCCTTTATTAAAATAACCATGAAGGTCAGCCAACAAACCGTACAAGAGGGGAATGTGAATAAAAGTGCATGAATTTTGGTTTACTAAGGACAATTTCGATGTGATTGTAAATTGTTTATTAAGGTGATTTAAAAATAATAATTGTAACAATAAAAGGTTTATCAATTTGAATATCCCTCATAATTTATTCAAAACTTGAGTAAGTAGAGCGAAAAATTGTTCCCAAAAAATTCTTCTTCAAGCTCTACAATCATAAGTCCATTAATTATGGAATAAGCACTGTATACTAAAATTAATGGATTTATAATTGTAAAGCCTGAAGAAGAATTTATTGAGAAGAACTGTTCACTCAAATTATTCTTGTTGTGAATAATGCTTACACATACACACACAACATACAGGATTCTCACTGTAACTGATTGCATAATATTTTCTCTTCGTCCAAAATCTCCAAGTAATGTAGTAATCAAGTTTGATCTCTCTGTCTGTTTTTGACATAGAACTTTGCACCAATGTGCAGCAGATCTAGTCGCCACACTCCACTCTATATAGCACACAAAGCAAGAGAAAGTAGAAAAAAAAGCAAAATAGAGACGGTAGACAGAGATATGAGACAAAGAGAATAATAATATCGAAGAACAATATAGTTTCATTGGAAATTTAAGTTACAAGGAGTGGATGCATCTACACCGGCCATTGAGAACGATTTTGAGCCATTTCACCCACCAATTGTTTCCAGCCTTCATTGGTTGCTACCATCCCGAAGACCCTAACCAGTCAAGAAGTCTACACCTCCCTACGTCTCGCCCTGGCTTAAACTGTTGTGAATTTCATTGACTGCTGCCATGTTTTGGTTTGACCACCACTACCTCTTTTCCAATCTGATTCTTCCTATGTCAGGTAACATTGCCTGTTAAGGAACGCGATAGCGGGGCATGAGTAACACATGTCCTAACCATCTCAGTTGGTGTAACTTCACAACCTAGCCGATTGATTTCCCCTCCTTACCTAGCACTCGACGCGTAACTCCAATACTGCTCACCCTATTATACCACTTCACACAGGAGACTGAACGCAGGCAGCTATGATCAAAGACAGCTAGTCTTTTCATGTCTTCCAAGTTTTATCATGGATCTATATCAGTTGGAGAACCAGTGGAAACCATCAGGGAGTTCTGCATAGCTGTTTCGTCTTTGTTTGGGGCTCCTCATCAGTATGCACTCAGCATACGGGTTATAGTCCAGGACCTTCTGGTTACAAGGCGAACTAGCTCGTAGACCGCTCAGACACTGCGACGAGACTCAGTGGCCAGCGCATGAATTCTAACTTCAACGAATTCGTGATTCGGGCGCGGAAACAGCCAATGTCACAGGAGAATAAATCAAATCCTTAAAAACTAGCTCTTGAAAATTAACATGATGCCCACTAGTGGCCAGCTAAAGGACAAAGTCACCTGAGTTTATACCAAATATTCGTGACCAGAGAGTCGACCCGATCCGGAGTGAGGACAAATACTCCTTGATGACACTGGTTGGTGGTAGCGTTAAAATTACGAATTCGGAGAAGTTGGAATTCATAAGTAATCAGATTGCGTCCCACTGGCTGAATGGTCTAAGAGCTTGCCTTATAACTGGAAGGCATTGGGTTCGAGCCTCAACAGGGGTGTACTTCTGAAGAGTCCCAAACTAGGACGAAACAGCTGTCCAGTACTCCCTCGTTTCCAGTGATATCAATGCGTCGTCAAACTCTAAAATTCAATATATTATGCGTGGATAGAAATTCAGGTAGCTCAGTGTTTGAAACAGGCAGCAAACTTTAAGATACGTCCTTAATAAGTCTTGTGAATAGGTTTGAAAGACGCAAAAACGTCTATTATGTGCCCTATTTCTCAAAATGCATTTTGCAACAGAAAAGACTGACCGTCTAGTTTCACTACTGTTTGGGTCTGGGGGATTCAATCTTCTTGTAAAGCCACTTAGGAATATATCTTGAAGCCATTTTAAAGTCTCTAACTAGCTGTCAATAGAAATTATCGACGCATACCTCTTCTCTCAAATGAAAGTTTATGTTTAAAGCATCAAAGAACGTTAGTCAAATTCACCATTTGCAATTTACATAGTTCAAAGGGGGGGGGATATTTTGCCAGTTTACTTTAGGAAACACAGTTATTATTAGAACATCTGATAGATTCCGGACACCAAGCTACACCCGAAACAAACTTCATAGTCGTCTACAGAATACGTAGTAGTCTTCCTGAATGTGTTCGAATCAGACTTCTTCAAACTGCAGAAGCAATGGCAATTTACTTGCTGAACTCTGTGTATAGAAGTTCGTTCAATCACTACACTTGCAATGGACGTAATCTATCTTATTACCCGACAGGTAAATTCTATCTAATCTCTTTTCTCTTCTGTCTCTTCATTAGTATTATTTTGTCTTCTCAATTGTAATACTTTACATTTTCAAGTTTTTTGTTCTCTACCCCCACCCGATTTAATTTCTACACTCTATTACCACTGTTACTGACTTGACCAATGCTCAATTTCTAGTCAATTGTGTTATGTCATCCAACTTATTTGCTCAGTTTTAGTTCTAATTTAAATGGTATTATTCTCTAGCCCATTTCTACTTAGTCTCTACCTGTAGCTACCTCTGTTGCTATCCTGACCTAAGTTGGAAAGTTTTATTCAATTACATTACGTCATCTAACTTGCTAACTCAATCTTACTTTAGCTGCTGTCTAATTAACCTTGTTTCTATATTAGATCATTCTTGTACATTTTGCATCTATTTACTCATATTTTGTTGATGTTTACATTTAAAATTATGCATTCTAATCGTATCATTCACTCTCGGGATTATATAAAATGCTTAAAACCTAAAAACTTTCATATTTGCAATAAACTCAAGAAAAAGCACCATGGTGGTTGGCAACGTGCTTTAAAATCTACACCCATACATCAAACTACTGTTCCGGTTATCGTTAGTACGAACTGTCGGTCACTGCCTAACAAAATTCTGGATTTTCAGTCCCTGTTGTTGTCCGAAACTTATCATAATACTGGTATTGTAACTCTACAAGAAACCTGGCTTCATGACTCATATGATGACAATATAGTATCTTTAAATGATTTTAATGTATTCCGACAAGACCGTGTTTGTTCCAAGAAAAAATGCGGCGGTGGAGTAGCTACATTTATTCACTCAAAATGGTCTATTTCTAACAATGTTTGTTTCAAATTCTCGAATGACTACATTGATTGCATCACTGTCAGATGTCGCCCGAGACACTTGTCAAAATACAAATTCATTTATATTTCTAATGTTTATGTCTCTCCTGGCTGTACCATATCGGATTTATCTATGTTCGCAGATGAATTCACCGCTTTTGCTGCAGCTTGTTTCGAGAACTCTTTATCAATAGTGACTGGCGATTTTAACTCTTGTGATCACTCCTTCCTTATATCACTTGGCCATGACAATATTGTTAACTTTGCTACCCGTCTCGAAAAAACACTAGATCTAGTATTCATCAATGATGTTGGTATATATGAAGCTCGCAAACGTGCTCCTGTATTGAACTCTGACCACTGCATCATACGTGTACTGCCTAAAATATATTCCAAATCACACAAACGTGTCTTCTCTCACCTCTACAGTAAATTTCAACGGAGATGCTACTCACAAGATAATCTAAGCAAACTCAGATGCATGTTGATAGATACTAACTGGGACCTATTTACAGAACAAACATTAAATGACACAATCACAAACACCACAGATTATCTTAAATTCTGTTTGGAAATATGTTGTCCTAAAGAAACATTATTCACTCGTTTTGACCGTTTCTCTTCTCCATATCTCAAGAAGCTCCGTAGAGATAAAGAACTGTTGTTCAAAACAAATGATAAGTCAGGTGAAAGAAAGCTAAATACTCTGATAAAACTCGAAATGCACAGACTAAATGTTTTATACAACCAAAGATTTTTGTCATGTAAAACCCCTTCTAGTTTATGGAAACTTTTTAAAGAAATAACTAGCGGTAAGCGGTGTAATTCTGTACAATCTCTTAATGTTAATAATCTTAATAAGTCTTTCATACGCTCCTCTGACGATATCCTTCCTAATGATACAAATCACATAGACAATAATTTTAATGGTTTTAATACCCTTGATGTGCTTAAATGTCTCCGTTCTCTAAAGCCTTCCCAAAGCCTTGGTCCTGATGGCGTACCTGCCATTGTCCTCAGGAACTGTGCTGATATTTTGTGTTACCCTCTTACTAATATTTTTAATGCTTCCTTTTCCAGTAATGTTCTACCTTCTGCATGGAAAAACATTAAAATTGTCCCTATACCAAAACAATCTTCTGGTACCGATAGTAAATTTAGGCCTATTGCAATTACTTCTCCTTTTTTAAAATTGATGGAAAAACTACTTTTACTTCGTCTTGAACCTTCATTGAAAGCTTTTAATGACCCTAAGCAATTTGCATATAAACATGGTAGAAGTACCTTGGATGCTGCGGTTGTCTTATATCATAATGTTGTTTCTTGTTTAGACAAAGGTGCCAAATATGTCCGTGGTGCTTTCCTAGACTACACATCTGCGTTTGACTCTGTACCTAGGGGCCTTTTATTAAATAAGCTTTCGTTGACGCACACAGCATCCTGGGCTAAGAGTTGGTTGCATTCTTATTTTTCTGATAGAATGCAGTATACTGCATATAATGGCAAATCTTCTTCTGCTTTGCTTACAAAAGCCGGTGTTCCTCAAGGTGCCGTCCTCTCTCCCTTTCTTTTTTCTTTCTTCTTACATGACCTGCCACATTTAAACGAAACCAATTTTGTCAAATATGCTGATGATCTGACTGTATCACTGCCTATCACTTCCGAGTCTGACTGCTCCAAACTTAATAGCTTTTTGTTGGACATCAGCATGTGGTCTAAGTCAAATGGTCTTATGTTAAATCCTTCTAAATGTCAAGCAGTTAACTTTACCTTCAACCATCGACGTGACATACATGAACTAGTTAGTTCCCATGATGCCTGTAGCATAGATGGTACAGAAATTGAAACCAAATCAAGCATTAAATACCTTGGATTAGTTCTTTCCTCGGACCTTTCATGGTCATCTCACATTTTATTGGTCTCTAAGAAAATGTTTCGTCTTACCTTCTACATTAAAAAGTTAAGACAACAAGGTATCAGCCAACCTTTAGTTCTGCGATTTTTAAACTCCTGTATTTTACCCATTTTACTTTATTGTTCTCCATTAATCTTTCCTGGGCTTCTTAAAAAAGACTATGCCGTTTTACGAAGGGTATTAAATGCTGTGAGTAGGGCTTGTGGTTTGCCACTGCGTGATCTCGCCAATACCATAGTCGAGAGACACGTAAATTCCTGTAAAAATTGGGCAAAGGCCGTACTGTCAGACCCTCTGCACCCTCTTTATTCACAATTATCCCCTTGTATCTCATCAGGTAGAACGAGAAGTCAATATAAGAAATTATATGCTCGTACCACTAAGTACAAAAATTCTACAATACCGTACTTAGACCGTATTTTATGTGATGAAGACACTGTTAGACGTGAAACATATAAGTTACTATGTAATTAGCATAGTGAATCGACCCTTTCATTGTTCATCTTTCTGTAATTCTATGGTGTCACCCTTTCTATCGTTTAATTATAACTTTGCTATTTTTATTTTAGTTGTTATTACTATTATTACTATAATTTTATATTTTTCTCCTTATCCTATACTGTAATTGCTACATAGCTCCTATAAAAACGTTTTGTTATCATTATTACGTATTAATTATTCCGTTTATCTATTTTTTTTGTTGTTGTCGTTTTTGAGTAAATTAGATGCAATACTGTACTGAATGCTGAAAATTCCTTGCTGTATCATTAATACTGTTTTTGGAATAAAGCAAAAATTATTATTATTATTGTATTACCTGATCAATCATCTAAACTTGACAAACCTCATGTGCTATTGTACAGCTATGTGAATGAATTCGCCAAAAAGAGTCTTTTCGCTGAACGTCTTCTCTATTTCATAATTATTCAGATCACAATACATGACCAACTTGATACTATAAACGGTAATCAAGAAAACAAGCACAGATACATCACACTGTACACTACTACTGATTGCTTGATATAAGTAGTTTAGACCACTTTGATCTGGCTAGCAAGTACTATAAGTTGATTTAAGCAATATCCTACTACTCATATAAACCAATCAGTAGTATGCAGCGTCCTGAAAGCACCTAATTTGTATACATAACTATTTATACGTTCGCAATATTTGATTTTGGCTAGAGTTACAATCTATGATATACGTTTCATCCAGTCTGAGACTCTTCAAGTAGGTCTACTCATATCCATGCAGAGGTTGATGTTCTAACTGATACTGGAGCTCAGCTCCTACTGTATCTAGTGTTGATTGATTCACTAACATTATTGGACAGATAATAATTACCATGCAATATACAAGATTTCACATAGATAAATATTTGATAAAGTGTTTCTCAAATAAGTCAGTTTACAGATCCACAGCTTTTGTTGAGGATAGAAGGCTTCAAGCGTATGTTCATCTTTTTCTGATAAGTACACGTGCTTCAGATGAGAATGTGGATTTATATCAGTTAGATAAACATTGGAAATCACCAGTGAGTACTAGATAGCTGTTTCATTCTACTTTGGAACTCTTCAGCAGTATGCACTCACACTCCCCATGGAGGATCGAATCCACGACTTTCAGGACACAAGGAGAGCCAACTGAATGTTCAGTGACTAGGCCACAGCTGTCAGGACTTCTCGCTAGAACTCCATTCAGCTTCATCCTGTTGTCAAGTCAAGCGTTGGCTTGCAGGGATTTGATTATTCTCTTATTGGATCACGGATTGACATCACTAGTGACTGTGCCGCTACAAGATGAAGTTGCCCGGATTTCTAGTGAAAAGTTATGACTAGTGGGTTGCAGTCGGGGAATGGTCAGCAAGTTTGCCTCGTAATCCGTCGTCGGTGGAGTCATAGGTGTGAACTGCTGAAGAGCTCCACTTATTCTGGTGGTCGGTCTCAAGGGTCTATGGCTTTGTGAGAGAAACAGTAGCTTAAACTACTACAGTTCTCTCCTGGCGTTTGTGTCTAAGAAAAAGGATCATTTAAGCTGGCTTAAGTAAACAACGAAAAAGAAGGAAGGAATGAACAGCCGGTTAGTGTCATTCTTATACTGAGGTGATGTTATAAGTTATGTCATTAAATAGTCCAGCGAAACCTTACGCTTTTGTTTTATCTTTGTTAATTAAGATGTTAGTAAAAAATATGTGTGGTTGGAGGATTCCATCATGAGCTGACATCAGTTAGAGAACCATTGGAAAACCTGAGATTACTAGACATCTGTTTTATCCTGCTTTAGGATTTTTCAGCAGCACGCACCCAACAGGGTTGGAACCCATAGAAGACACTGCTAAGTGGTCACGCTATGTCCTGAATTCGCAGAAGTTAGAATTCATGCTCTGGCCATTAGATCGAGGTCCCAGTGGCTTAATGGTCTACGAGCTAGCTCACCTTGTAACCAGGAGGTCCTGGGTTCGAACCCTGACGATGAGTGCGTACTGATGAAGAGTCCTGAACTAGGACGAAACAGCTGTCCAGTACTATTCGTTTCGTTCCACTCTGATCCTCTTCACTCATATACCCAAATAACTATGAGGCAGAAGGACCTCAAGACCTCTAGATCACGAAGGTTGTAGGTTACTAATATCCCCCCATCCACCTCCCTCCACAGTTGATGATCTCTAACTTCTACTAAACCATCATTGAACTTCACAATTGTCAACTGACAATATCTTCTGTTATTATAAAACCCTGTTTTTTTGGCTTACCTCCTCTCCACCTCTTTCGATCATAACATACTTATAAATACTTCATGTTATCTAATGTCAAAGTAACTTGTCAATGTTCATTTTCTTACCTTCATTTAGAAGATTAATTCACTAATTAATTCATTAATTAGCCTAAATGTTGGAGAATAAATAATTGAACTAGTTATTTGCTGTTTATTAACTGATTTCATTAATGGTAGAATCGATTTTTTTAACCGTTGATAGATTTATATATCTGTGTGTGTGTGCAACAGAGTTCAAGATTGACCTGATTCTCTTTCTTTCGCTTTTTTCTTTTGACAAATCGTTAAATTTCACGTATATAACGAGTTGTCTTCACTAATTTATATCTGTTAAGCTCATATTTCTTTTTTGTTGTTGTTTTTACTCATTAGTACTATTTTACATTGATCACGAAATAAATGGTGCGTAGTCACTGACAGGATTTGATCCGTTCAGTGATTAGTTGCCTTCACTATCTTCCAAAGGGGATTGGACTACACCGACTGCTAGATTAGATATAGGAAGTGAAGTGGTAGAGCACGTTGACCGCTTCACTTACTTGGGAAGTACCATCAGCAAGTCCCAGGGGGTTGATCTCTGACGAAATCTCAGCACGGATGCAGAGGGCTAGTTTCGCATATGCCAGTTTACGCCGTCTGTGAATTAGTAGACGTGATATCCGACTGGCTGTCGACCAAAGGGCGTGTATACAGCTCAGCAGTCCGTTCTGTCCTCCCTTATCACTGTGAGACCTGGCCACTGACAATGGAAGACATGAGAAGGTCGGCTATCTGTCTTTGATCACCGGTGCCTGCGTTCTATTTCACGTGTGAAGTGGTATAGCAAGGTAAGCAATATTGAAGTTAGGCGTCAAGTGTTAGGTAAGAAGGGGAAATCAATCGACGAGTCTATGAAATTACATCGACTGAGATGATTAGGACATATGTTACTCATGCTTCAGCATCGCCTTCCTCGACAGGCAATGTTAGCTGACATAGGGTCAGGCTGGAAAAGAGCTAGCGGCGGTCAAACCAAAACATGGCACCAGTCAATGAAATCCACAACAGTTAATTTCAGCCAACCACGTAGGAAGGTGTAGACTTCCTGATTTTGGTCCTCGGGACGGTAGAAACCAATGGTTGGAAGCAATAGGTGATATGGCTCAAAATCGTTCTCGATGATGGCTGGCGTAGATGCATCCACTCCAATGAAACTATATTTTTCTTCGTTATTACTATTCCTTTGTCTCACACCTCTGTTAACTGTCTATAGTATGCATTTCTCCTATTTTCTTGTGTTGCTTTGTGTGCTACGTGGAGTGGAGTGTGGCGACTTGAACTGCCGCACATACGTGCAAAGTTCTATGTCAAAAACAGACAAACAGACAAAGGGGACCACTTTTTCCATTGTGGAATAATCTCAGTTAATTTTATTGCTATCTGGTTGACAGTTTCTAGCAGGAGAGTTCTAAAACCAGTTTCTATCCTATTTGGGACTATTGAGTCAAATGTATCTGCTCTCCTAATGAATACTGAAACTTTAGGCTTGTATCCGTCATTTCAAATGCCAAGGGTGTTGTTCACTATGCAACTGGCGGGGGGCTATGAGAGTCGCCTCTTACACGACAGATATCAAATGTTACTTTGACCTGGTCTTTTGTTCACATCATAATTAACATTATCTTACTTGAAATCCACGATGTGCGTTTTGTCCCATCTTGGACTCACTTAATTGGTGATCCAATCTCCAAGCGGTTTAATTCGATGATGATCCTTGTATTTTCAAAAAATGGAAGCTTCCGAATAGCCGGTCACGTGGTATCAACACAGTACTCCAAGTCACTCTGTAGCTGTCCAAGTCACCGAACTTCATATACATGTACATGAAAAAGACGAGGAATGTGACTGTAAACCAAAGCAATTCGAAGCAGTATGATCAGACCTGTTAAAGTAGTATAAAAAGAAATATCATAATCCTAAAGAAGTATAAGTTATTGCGCCCATTGTAATCAGGTTTAAGCAGTATCTTCTTAAGTCTCCCACTTAAGGCTGTGGTAGTTAGGCCGATGCATGAGAACTTTCCAACCTCTCATACCATAACAATTAATGTCTTCTTACAAGTTGATCACGGACTGATATCAGTTAGAGAATCACTGAAAACCCGGGAATACTGGACAGCTGTTTCGTCCTAGTCTGGGAATCATCGCCAGTACACACCCACCGGCAGGGTTCGAACCCAGGATCTTCCGGTTACAAGACAAGCTTGCTCGTATACCATTCAGCCACTGGAACCCAACCCGATTCAATGGCCAGCACATGAATTCTAACTTCTACAGGACGGAGTTTTCTTGAGTTCTAGTAAGAAGTAGTGACCAGTGAGGTCCATCCAATGAAGTGTGAAGACAGATTTCCCACTGATGACATTGGTTGGTGTTCACGCTGAAATAACGAATCCGTAGAAGTTAGAATTCATGGGCTGGCCATTGAATCGAGTCCCAATGGTAGCTTGCCTTTTAACCGGATGGTCCTAGGTTTGAACCCTGGCGGCGGGTACGTACTGACGATGATTGCCAAACTAGGACAGGGGAAACAACTGTCCATTACTCCCTGTAACTGGTTTTCAGTGTTTCCCTAACTGATATCAATACTTGGTCAAATTCGGAAAAAAGTAACAAATCTAGTCCTTACAAACCAACTATAGAAAATTAATGTCTTCTTGTTATCTTACATTATTCCTCAAATCCCTGAAGGAATTCTTTTGACGCTAGACACTCCACCTGGCTGCAGGTATTTGAATTCCCGAAGTTTTGCACGCATCAACTGAGAGTAAGTTGGCAAGTACGGTTTGAGAGGTAGATGTAATTTATCTAGTTTTGTAACTGTCTGGGGAAAACGCTTAACTGTCAACAGTATGACATTAAGCTTAAGTTGATAATTAAAACTACTTTTATTAATCACTAGGTAGCAACTGGTGTTATATGTCTACTCCTTTGATTGGTGCAGACTGAATTCTATCGGTGAGGTTTGTAATGTGCCCAGAATTTTAGGTGGCTTGTCATCATGGTGCACTCTAAATTGTTGATATTAGACGGCTGGAGGTGATCGACGAGAAGCCTTCGACCTAGGTTTCGTGCCAGTCGGCACTCATCAGCGGGGCGTTTCTGAAATCTAGTCTGATGGCCATATTGCAAACATGACTTGATGGAATTCAGTCTGCGCCAAACAAAGGACTATACACATTACCCAGGTTACTAACTAGTTTCGAATCTAAGTGTCCAATACATTCCTACAGGAAGTTAATCGGCAGTCCGAATCGCCTAGCAGTAACGTCTCTGACTGCAGTACTGGATGGTGCGGGTTCGAATCTCAGAAGTAATATGAGTTCCCTAAAGGTTGTAGATACACTCTGCTGACTGGTGAGTGCAAACTAGCATGAAACCTAAGTCTAAGGCTTCCTACCGATTGCCTCCAGCCATCTAATATTAACAGTTTTAACTACGTAAGGAGATTCAGACTGTCTAATGAACGTTCGCATCACTTTTATGATAAGCTTCAAAATGAGTAATCACAGCATTGAATCTTAAAAGTCTCACGTGTCTTCATTTCTACAATTTCTCTTTGCTTTCCTTCCGGTTGTCATTCTTCATTTCCTTTCAGTTTCTTCTTCGCCTACCGAACTGATCTGTTACTACTTCTGTGTAACGTATTATATTGATCTGCATATATAAATGTCAATTACACTTGGTATTTCTATATTTGTTTCATTGGAAATAGAATTAGCCGTATATTTATATATATATATATATATATATATCACTGTGGGTTTAGTCAAGAAACGACATCAGTTAGAGATCACTGAAAGTCACCAGGGACTACTGAACAGCTGTTTCGTCCTAGTTCTGGAGTCTGCAGTAATGCACACACTCGAAATTAGAACCTTCGGGTTACGAGGCCAATCTTGTGATCTATTCTGCTAATTAGGTCGGAATCCAATGACCCATGAATTCTAGCTTCTGTCCACTCGTCATCATATAGTACTACAGCCAACCAATGCCTTCGATGAGCATCCACTTGATCTTAGTATGGAGGACCCCACTAGCTACGACTTCCATGTACAGCTTCAGGAGATTGATTCAGTAAGCATCTGTAAGCTGGGAGATCGATACTTAGATTATGGGTTTTTGTAGGGTCATTGAATTCCAGCCCAAGTAGTTGACTGGTTGACTGACTGACTGGTTTCAACATAAAACTTTGCACCGATGTGCAGCAGTTCAAGTCGCCACACTCCACTCCTTGTAGCACACAAAGCAAGAAAATAAAATTAAAATAAATGCAAAATAGAGACAGTAAACAGAGATATGAGGCAAAGAGAATAGTAATATCAAAGAACAATATATAGTTTTATTGGATATTATAATTCACAAGTAGTGGATGGATCTGTGGCAGCCATCGAGAACAATCTTCAGCCAAATCACCAATTGTCTCCAGTCTTCATTGATGTTTACCGTCCCGAGGACCCCAACCAGGACGTCTGAACCTTTCTTTGTGGCTGGCTTAAACTAATTTTATTGGATTTCACTGACTGGTGAAGCCATGTTTTTGTTTGACCACCACTGGCTCTTTTCCAACCTGACCCTATGTCAGCTAATATTGCCCGTTGTCGAGACAGGCGATGGCTAGGGATACGTAACACATGTCCTAACCATCTCAATCGATGTAAATATGATCAAAGACAGCTAGCTAGCTTTTTCATGACCTCCACACTCAATGGACAGGTCTCACACCCATAATGGAGGACAGAGCGGACTGCTAAGCAGTACACACACCCTTTGGTTGATAGCCAGTGGGATACCACGTCTACTTACTAAGCCAGAGATGGCGTAAACAGGCATGTGCGAAACGAGCCTTCAATATCCGTTCTGAGATTTCGTCAGAGATCAACCCGCTGGCGTTGGCTGATACAACTTCCCAAATAAGTGAAGTGGTCAACACGCTCCACCAACCACTTCACTCCCTATTTCTAAGCTGGGAGTCAATGTAGTCCATTCCTGTAGCATCACCTTACATTTGACAGCAGGAGCGAATCGTATGTCAAACATTCGAAGATCGCAGCTCAAGGAGTTCAGAAGACTCTTCTGTATTTTGTCAGCGTCTTCACCTATGTGGAAGGACTATATCATCTCCAGCTATGGGTTCGGTGGAATAATTAATGAAGCTTGGCCTTGCAACCTGAATTTCACGGTCTCGCTGTCTTATAGGACATCGGAATTAATCCAAATCTCTGTACACAGCTGTAATCTAAGTCTATACATGTATTTATCATCATCAAGTTTTGGTTTGTAGGGATTTTATCCCCAGGTGGCATCAGTTAGAGAATCACTGAAACAATCAGAGAGTATCACGCAGCAGTTTTGCCCCAATTTTGAACTCTTCATCAGTAATCACTTAGCAGAGTTCGCAACCAGGACCTTCAGTGGTAGTTGGGGAATGCTAATATCATCAGCTAGTAATTGTGTTGCTTTACCTGACTTGATGAACCTCACTGGTTACGATTTTTCACTAAACCTGTATACAACCAGTCCCTATTGAACATCAGTTATTTATGGAACCTAATCACAATTATTTCTAAAAAAAAACCTTTTGTTGTTGTTTGACGGACATAAACTGACGTTTTTATATATATACAATATACAAAAGCCTAACATATCTTTAATAAAGCCTGTCTAATAGCTAGTATATCTCTTATGCCAATAAAGTAAACAAAGTTATGTGAATAAGTTGTTATTGTTGTTGTTCTTGTTGTTTTCCGTCTGTTTCCCATCTCTTCTAATCCAGATGTTGTGTTTTGTTGATTTTCCACTCTTTCTCGCGCGCGCGCGCTCTCTCTATCTATCTGCCTCTGTATCTTTCCATCTCTGTTCCCAGCTCAATCAAACCCTCAAAGACAAACACACACTTATTCTCTCTTTACGTGACCTTCAGTTGGTGTACCTTCGCACTATATCTCTAGCATATAAGTGTATTAACGTCCACATATATATTTAGACATACATAAACACAATTTATCCTAGTATGAAGATGGATGCGATTTACGTACATAAATATATACATGCAATGTACATTATTCGTCCGTAATAATCCTAATGAAATAATGATGGGAAAATAGGCGAAGTATATTACTATCATTCATAGACATAGGAAGTTATATTCCCATATATGAAAAGAATGACTATAGTTGTAATTTAATAAAAAAAAAATTGGATAGATAGATAGGATACAGCAGGTAGTCTATTGGTCTAATCTGTTTTGTAGTCAGTTAGTTACATTAGCATTTCCTAGAATTTATAAGGCATATACTATGCAATCTGGCTATTAGGCTGAAGAACCAAAAAAAAAAAACAAAAAGAGAGCAGCTAATAGAAAATGATTTGAACCTAATTCGACCAAGTTTTTCGTTGCTGTTGTTGTATTTTTTTATTTCAAAAAACATCAATAAATTACTCGGCATTTATATACACATAATGTATACATTCATAAAATATTTATGAGTCATATATATTTTGCAAACGATGTCGGCATTATTATTATTGTTTCCTTTGGTTTCTAGAGGAAGATAGGGTTTCAGTCGCACGTCTGCATTGCGTTCGGTCCTCTGCCAAGGTTTTTATCAACTGGCTCCACGTCTGCCCACTTGCATTCACCATCTCCTCTTCGTATCACCTCCTCTTCCATGTCACCCTTGTACTGACGACCAACTAACTGGCCGGTTCCCAATCGGCCGTGTTCCACTCGAGTGATGGCCTGGGGTGTGGTGGATGTCACTTGATGATGGTTTGTCTTCTCTGAGTATAGAAAATATCCCCATTTAGACATTTGAAAAAACAGAAAGATTGAGCGAAGAAATATTTACTTTTCAAGTATTGGTTTTGTAGGGATTTGGTTTGATTGCATGGAGGGTTTCATCATGAGCTGACATCAGTTAGAGAACCACTGGAAAACCAGCTGGAACCAGAATTCAAGGACCATTGGATCGGGTCCCAGTGGCTCGATGGTCTACGAGCTCGCCTCGTAACCAGAAGGTCCTGGGTTCGAATCCCGTTGGGCGCGTACTGCTGAAGAGTCCCAAACTAGGACGAAACAGCTGTCCAGTACTCCCAGCTGGTTTTCCAGTGGTTCTCTAACTGATGTCAGCTCATGATGAAACCCTCCATGCAATTTACTTTTCAATTAGATCCTCTTCTACTCTAATATATATAGCACGTGTTTGGTAAATTGTTGTGTATTGTAAAAAATGTTATATATATTAGAGTAGAGCCATAGAAGAGGATCTAATTGAAAAGTAAATATTTCTTCGCTCAATCTTTCTGTTTTCTCTGAGTATGGCTGATCCACCTCCATTTCTTCCTGCTTATTTGTTGCATAATCGGTTCCTGATTCGTTCTCTTCCAGAGATCCCTGTTGCTGATCTTTTCTGACCGGCCATTTGATCTTGAGTAGTATAGAGCAAAGATTTGCAGCTTTTGATGAAGGTCTGTAGTTTGTTTGAGGTGCTCTTTATGACGCGCAGTGCAAATCTCTGATCCGTAAAGTAGCACTGAATTCACATTAGAGTTGAAAATCCGGATCTTATTTTGGATGCTGAGTGCTGTTGACCTCCACAAAGAATTGAGAGTAATTAAAGCTTGCCTTGCTTTCCCGATGATCCTCACTTTCATATCTTCGTCAGTTCCGTCCACCATTAGTTTAAACGATGCTTCCCAGGTAGGTAGGTAGGTAAAGGAGGTTGCTTCTTTCAGATTCCTCCCATTTATACTGAGTGTTGTCTGTTGTTGTTGCTGTTCACCTGAAGACCTGAAGTCTTCTCTGCATGCTTCTTTTGCCAACTTGTTGCTTTTTACTTGCAAATCCTCCAATTTGTGGAAAATCTGATGTATATCATCCGTAAAGTCCAGATCCTCTAATTTTTAGTGTGGGTCCATTTGATGCCTGTTTCCTCACCGCCCGTTGTTTGCCTCATCATCCAGTCTACCGCAATCAGGAAAATCATTGGAGATAGTAGGCAGCCAGCTTGTCTTACACCCGTCTTCACTTCTTCGAAGGACTCTGTGAGTTTAGATAGGTTGTATGCCTTTGTGTATTAGGAATCGGGAAGGGAAAATAATCAACAGGAAGGAAAGTATATATATTTATACATCCCAGACCGAGAATCATCAGCAGTAGGCACCCACTGGGATTCGAACCCAAGGCCTTCCTGATACAAAGTAAGCTGGTTCGAAGACCATTCAGCTACTGGAACCCGAATCAGTGGCCAGCCTATGAATTCTAACTTCTACGGATTCGTGATTTTAGCGACACTGGCACTAGCCAATGTCATCAGCGAGCATTTGTCCTCATGCCAGACCTGATGGACCCTACTAGTCACTAGAACTTCAGGAAACGTCATCCTGTAGCCAGTCATTAGCGAGCACTGGAAAGGCTGTCCAGTGTTCTGTGATGGTTTTCAATGGTTCTCTAACTGATATCAATCCATGGGTAAATTTGAAAAAGAAATTAAATCCTCACAAGTCAAATCCGTCTCTTTCTCTCTCTCTCTCTATATATATATTTATATATATATATATATATATTCCTGCATATTTATTCAAATAGCAGTGAGTTAGCAAGGGTCAAAAAGATGAATAATAATAATAATAATTTGCTTTATTCCAAAACAGTACTTGTGATACAGAATGGAATTCTCAGCATTTTTACTACAGTATTGCATCCAGTTAGTACATTATCAATAAATAGAATTCTACATAGATTGAGGAAACCACAGTTCATTATTACAACAATACATTGGCATGTCAGTAGCAAAGGTAAAGCTGAAACAGTGTTTGAAGGTGTTAGAAAAGTGAGAGCTGTTTTTTAACTGGCGTAAGCGAGAGAAAGAAACAAAGCAGCACATAACGGAAGAAAAAGAAGAGAGAGAAAAGGAAAAGAAAGAAAGAAAATGTTGTACCTATTGATGATGTGAGTTGGAAAGACGAGATCCAGTTGTACTACTGACTATTTAATGAATTATAGGTTTCACGCCTAAAGCATTCTTTATCACACAGAACATGAGCTAAGTAGGGTATGGTTTAGTTTTTGTACTTGCTGGTGCGAGCATATAGTTTTCTATATTGGCTTCTGGTTTTACCTGATGAGATGCAAGGGGAGAGTTGTGAGTGTAGAGGGTGGTGTGAGCTAGATAAAATGGACTTAGCCCATTTTTCATATGAGTCCATGTGCCTGTCGACCAGAATATTAACAAGCTGGTTAAGTGGCACGTTGCTTACCCTGCTGACAACATTTAACATCCTGCGTAATATGTTATAGTCTTTCTTCAGCAATGAGTGAATGAAAATATGGTCACAATGCACACTCTGTCGAACGTTTTGAAAAGACTGGAGTTCTTGGACCACAGATGTTTACGTTCTTTACATATTTCCAAATGTTAGTTTAGTAGGGACTTTGTTTGATTGGTTGAAGGATTCCATCATGAAGTAACATCAGTTAGAGAATCATGGGTAAACTACAAGTGGAGTAATTGACAACTATCTAATATCATAAAGTTAGGCTTTACTTTATTTTGAGTTATTTTTCATGCATCAATAGAGGTCATTTATTAATGCTGACAACAAACAGACTAGAAGTTCCACTGTGACTTAGTCACATTCATTAGGGTACAGATGACATGCTGTGTTATAGCATTCCTCGTTGAGAGATGTCAGCTGATATAGGGTTTGGTTAAAAAGTAGTTAGAGGTAGTCAAGTCAAGACCTGTCATCACTTCCTAATGACTTTGACTACCAGTTTGAGCCCTGTAGACAGGTAAAGACTGCCTGGCTGAGCTCTTAGAGACGCTAAAATATGACTGGTGGATAACATCTGTGAAATGGCTCAAAGTCATTTTCAGTAGCTCATATGCATTCACACACCTTATTATCTACGACATCCTTTAACTTCTGATTGTTCCGTTTGTTTCTTCTCTTGTTTTCAAGGTTTATATGTGCTTTTGTGAAGGCTGGCGACATGAACTGTTGGATCTTTGTGTAGAGTTTAGTTCATCTGAAACGTTAGATTATATCAGATGGTCGTATCTGTGTCACCCAGTGTAGACATCAAGGAGAGCTTTTGGTTTACTTTCGGGTGTAACTGTTTTGTGTACTGAAATGTGTCGTCGGTTGACACATGATCATCTAACTGTACAGCCTTTTGAGTTTAATCGTTGTTTATCCACTAACCATAGATCTCTTTGATTGATATCACGTGATGGTCAGCAGTTTATCGATAGATTTCTCTTCATACTAACAACTGATTGATTTTAGAATAGCCTGAGAGAAAATAAGTTTTATCAAATTCCTATTTATTCTTTCCTCATAAAGGATTAAGAATTCACAGGGTAGATGTGTTGATACTTTCTTCTGATTCAAATGCATCACAATTTTATATTGTTGAGGTAATTATATTATTATTAGTGTTCTCTTGGGTTCTGAGTGGAACATAGGGCTTCAACAACACATCCCCACTTTCCTCTGTTTTCTACCATCCTCTTCAGCTGGGTCCACGATTGTCCAAACACTCTCATCTCTTCCTCACACAGTGTCCTCCTTGTCAGCCTCTCACTGATGACCCACTTGTCGCCTCCCATTTGAATTCCACTCAGGCTATGGCCTGCATTGCTCGCAATGTCATTCGACGGCCTCCTCAATGTATGCCTGATTAGTCCAACTCCATTTTCTCCTATATTTATGTTGAGCGATCGGCTCTTGGTTGGTTTGTTGTCAGTCAGAGTTTCTTGTTACTAATTCTTGAGGTAATATAACAATAATATCAGCTTTATTGTGGAAAATATGTCTACATAACATCGCAGAATTCTCAGCTTAATCTCTTCAGGAGGAAAATTCATTGACAGCATATCATTGTATGCGAAATAATATTCAATACACTACGATGTTTTCCCTTCATTTCCTCCATGATATGCTAAACAGTGGGAGATTGGATGCCCATTATGTTGCAGTCTAAAGACATAATTGAAAGATTAAAACATCAGTAACAAAGAAAAGACAGCAAAGTAGATACATTATGCTTACGGATGGAAATTTAGGCAACCAAATGAAATATTTAAGGTATGTGACCATTTAATTTTAGTACATTTAGTAGATTGTGACTAGCATCAGAATCCTGGACGTGCACTTCGTCCTACCCGGGACTCATCATCTGGATACATCTACATTCTCCATTGAGGTTTGCGTCCAGCACCCACCATTTCAAATTGGGGATTTCAGGTTTATCCAATGACGAGTCCCAACTGGGACGAAATCCGCGTCATGGATTCCACTGCTAGTCACCATCCATTAAACATAGTGGAAGCATTCTCACGAGGAACCGACATATCAACAGAGGCTGAACATTTTGATCCAATCAATCAACGAGAAAATCACAACAACAACAACAACTGCATTATGTTTTCAAGAGTTTGTTTATAGGGATTTGATTTTTTTCAGTGAAAACCTGTGGGTTTCGTCCTATTTTGGGACTCATCGGCAGCACGTACCCACTGGGGTTTGAATCTATGGCCTATCCTCCTAACTGACATTAATCTGTGGTCAAAATTGAAATGGCTGTGATGACTGCGTAGTTAATTTGTGTTTGTGTGCGAAGAACAACGTGTGGAATGGTGTGAGCAGCTGACCACGTACCTTCAGTTCATTAATTCAACTTAAGTGGGGTTATTGTCGGCGACCATATCACGTTGAAAGCACTGGTTCTCGTCCGATCACCGAAGCGAAGCAACGTTGAGCCCGGTTAGTACTTGCATGGGTGACTGGCTGGGAATACCGGGTGTTGCCGGCTTTTATGTGCGTCGGTGGCACATCGGTTAGGACGCTAGCCGACCATGCACATGGTCTGGGGTTCAGTCACCGGCCGACGCACTCCTTTACCTCGCAAAGCCCGAAATAAAAGCTGGCAAAGAGGAAAGGTTGGGCTGGGAATGAGGCTAGCAACCCCATCCTGTAAAAATATAAACACCACTGCTACAGAAACTTCAAACCTATAGCTTGAAGCCCTATGTTCCACTAAGAACGTGAAGGTGAAGGTCAGCATCCAATATTGGATGAAGAATACTGTAGACTGATAATTTTTTGCGGAATTATTTACTTATTCACAGTTAAACTTTTCTACAAAAAAAAATAGAAATCAACAAGAATTAATAGAAATAGACACCAGACGAAACACAGCAGGATTGCTTTTCATTGAAACATTTACAGCATTTCAGGACAAGGAAACAATTAGCATCAAAGTAGTAATTAGTAGTAATATGAAGGGTATGATTTATGTTATATTTTAGGGTGAACAATCTTTTCCTTACACTTAAGCTACATTAAACTGCAAATAAATTTTGATTAGCATTATTTTTTTATGTATGATGATGCATACTACTGATTGATTTCAGTAATTGAAATCCACTCACATCAAACAGTAATGTTTGGTGACCAAACAAAAGTGATATCAATAGTGGATGACTATTCGGCTTGTTAGGGACGGAGATCATCACTTCAGCGGGGCTTTATTTAGTGTCACTCAGCTTGGAGAGTCAAATTAATTCAAACCACTCAAATTCTGACCACTTATTTGAGTAGACTGACAGTGTGAGTGTGTGTGCCAGGACTGACAAGTCCAGAGACAGTGCATCTTTGTTATCCCACAGTCTTACAATTTATAATTTAATAATTCCCATTGTAGCATTAAGAACACAATATTCAGCGAAGAGACTCTTTTCAACGAATTTATTATCAAGCTGTACAATCGTATATGTATGGTTTTTTTTAAGAAATTATATCCGGTGAGGGAATTGAATCATAGGTGTGAATGCATAAAATAAAAATAGTAGTAATAGTATGAAATGCAATTCAAATATTTGTGATTCTAATCATAGTTAAGTGTCAAATAGCAAAACAATCAATGTTACATATAGAATAATACATAAGGTGTATAGATTTTTGAAAGGGACGCATAATTATAGGATTAGTAGGCGAATATAAAATGTTACATAACATGGTGTGAAATTTGATAAGATAGAATTCATTATAGTAAAAAAGATAATTTTGGATTTAGAATGACAAGTGAGACAAGCGGAAACGATTCTGAGTGAGAATAGTAATAATAGTAATGATAATAATACCAATAATAATAATAATCGTAGTAATAAGGGAAAAGTACATAGAATAACTAAATAAACATAAAAGAATAAATATATATCTATCCCTCTACGACCAAGGCAGAAGTAGTGATTTTACATACTTCTTTTGTACACAAAGGTCTGGCTTAAAGTCATGAATTGCCAAGGCCTCAGCTGTCTTTAGAAGTCTGTAACGAAGAAAACGCAGGAAGTTAACATGGATTCTATATATGATCTTAAAATCATGGTGAGGGTTGACAGAGTGACAAAGTCGATCAGGTGTTCCAAAGTAGAGCTTCGCACATACTTCTTTTCTCACTTGTAAAACCCTGCAGCTGGAATATGTTCTCGTATCCGTGTGGAGAGTGTCCTCTGACTACGGCCAATATACCTTGCTCCACAAGAGCAGATGAACTGATAGATGCACATGGAGGCGGCCAGACGGGGAGCCTATCTTTTACAGAGGTAGAGAACAACTTGCGGCTGGTGAACGTCATATGTAATTTTCTACAAAGAACGTCTTACTGACTGCTTTATAGAGACGATTTTTGAGCATGTCTGAAGCTTGATCACCTTTGAATTTCAAGTTCATGAATAAGGTTTTCTCTGGAACTGAGTCGGCGACCAGTTTAGACTGCTTATCTTTCGTATTACTCTCATAAGTAGGTTCGGGTAACCGTTTACTGCGAGCGTGGCTTTTAAGAAGTCAAGTTCTGAGTCAACGCAATCAGAACTACAAATTTTCCTTATCCTAAAGCAGAGCGAGTGAATGAATTAGGTTCCTTTTCCTGGAGATAGGCACTCAACTATAAAAATTAGTTAGTTGTCCGTTCCATGTACTTTTCCGGTGGATAGATCTTTTGAGAGATCCGTCTTTACATCTACTAAGGCACACATCAAGAAACGTCAAAGTAGTAATTAGTAGTAATAGGAAGGATATAATTTACGTTATATTTTAGGGTGAACAATCTTTTACACTTTAGCTACATCAAATTGTAAATAAAATTTGTTTAGCCAACTTTGATTAGCGTCGGTGGCACAGTGGTCAGGACTCTCGATCCCCTGCCGACGCACACCCGATATCTATAGTCGGCCTGCAAAATTTGGGCTACCGATATCATATGCTGAAAATTCCATACTTGTACCAAAAATACTGTGTGGTTTCAAGCTATAATCAAAATAAATGAAAAATTTTGACCATCTACTTGAGTAAATTGACATTGTGTGTGAGGACTGATAAGTCCCGGGACAATGTATCTTTATTATTCCACAGTCTTATAACTTATAGCCTAATTTGTGACTAGAATGAATACGAGTAATTTTAGAAGAATTTGTGCCTTTTTTACATATGTGATACAAGCGAGGGAAAGCATAATGAAATAATTTAGTAGAAAGCTGAAGTAACTCAAGTGGTTGTATTCTCAGCTAGAAAGCGCAGAAAACAAAAATAGAAATAACACTAAGATGGACAAAAAATGTCTGTGAAGGGAGACAAAATCATCAAATATGGATTAGTGCAAGTGTTTTAAATTTTAAAGAAGACAAGTAGTAAATATATTTGTGACATTGTTATTCGCTGGATGGTAACTAGCAGTGGAATCCAGGATGTGGATTTCGTCCTATTTGGGAATCGTCAGACGGAGGTACGCGGAGTCCTCAGTGGGAAACGCTGTTCCACGAAAAGGACTCTTGAAATACTGAGGTGTTATCCAGTAGACTAAATAGGCCTCTAGAGCCGCATAATATGCAAAGACGACCAGTTTCAGTCGATGGGAAATATGAAACTCAAATTTAACAGATAATAACTGATACTCGTTGTAAAAAAAGATGGCTCTTATGGCCCATTTGGAGTAGTGGACAATGCTTCTCGTTAGAAACGATAGGTTCAGGGTTTGTGTCTTTGTGGGAACATGACATGTCCCTGGTAATGTGCATACCTCATCCAGATGACGAGTCCTAAATAACACGAAATGCCCATTCTGAATTCAACTGCTTGTCATGATGTTAATCCTTAGACAACGTTGAAGCATCCGTAACAGGAGCTCACATGTGAACAGAGGGCGAACTTTTCGGCTCGCTATAATCAATCAATCAATACAAAAAAACAAATTAAAAAAATAATATCTCTATCACTGTTCCAAATTTTGAGCCATATCAACAATATTTTCAGAATACTTAGCATTCTCTGGATCTCAATGGGGCAACCTGAATTTCCCCCAGAGAGACGGACTTAGACCGATGTCTGAACTAATTTCTTGGTTTGATGCAGTATTAGTAAACTTACCGCCGGTTACGGACCATCATAGGGTAAGTCATGATGTACAGTTGTTGGGGTATACCTTTTCTGACTCCCTCTCTCCAGGGTGGAGAGACAGTATAGCTGGTATGCTGGTCATCTGAGGAAAACACTTCACTACTGTTACATCCCTGTTCCCTATAAGTACGACTTCGCCCACAGACCCCCAGCATAGTGTAAAAACAAAAAAATTCTTACTCTAAGTCAGTAACTGCTTTCAGTCTAACCGCTATTCTAACAACCTTCCTGGCATGGTAGGACCTGCAGGAACAATAGTTCCAGCTAATGTAGCTTTTATGGTCATTGGGATGTGCAAGCCCGACCAACGAGTCAAGGTAGCAGCTATCGGTTAGGTGCTTAGGCCAATAGTTAAATACTTAGTGGATTGGTGGGGCGTTTTATTTACACCACCTTTTTCACTGCCTTCTAGCCCTAACCTTGATCTCAGTCCACTCCTCATCGATAAGGAAGGCTGTGGATTATCATATACAGTATATATATATATATATATATATATATATAGGGCCACTTCAAGCGAGAGGCTTGAAGTTTCGGCAGCAGTGGTATTAATTTTTACGGGATGGGGTCGCTAGCCCCATGCCCAGCCCAACCTTTCCTCTTTATCAGTCTTATTAGCTAGCTGTGGGAGTGCGTCCGTGGCCGGGGATGGAACTCCGAACTATCTGCGTGGTTATTGAGCATTCTACTACTGTGTAACCATTTCACAAGAGTAAAAGTCGGATTGAAATGAGTAATATGCAGTACGTATGGCTTATGATGGAAGGTTGGATATCACACGGAATTTGAATAATGAAACAATCTTTTAAATGGAAAGTTCTATAGAAGAACAAGATATCAAGAGGTTAGACTCTCCTTTGACTATGGGTGGTCTGCGTTCTGTGCCTGGTCTTAGATGGTACAATATATAGTCAGCAACGTTGAGGATAGGCACAGTGTGTTAGGTAAGCAGGGGAAGTCAATTAATGTGGTTGTGATGCTGCATTGATTGAGATTTTTAAAACTGGAAGGAAGTAAGGGAGTATTAAATCAGAATATGACATCAGTCCTTGGAGTAATTGACTGTTAGTCTGAATCATGCAGGGGAGTATAGACTACCCGGCTGAGATGACTAACATAATAAGAACCTGTAGTTGAAGAATGAGTGAGATGGCTCAAAACTGTCCTCAGTGGAGCAGATATATGTTGAAAAATTCATTGTATGTCTGTCTATGGCTGACATTGCAGTTACACTGGCTAGAACTAATATCCCTGTAGGTGCCACTATGCCATAAAGATAGCTTGAATGGCGACTAGATTAGAGCAGTTACCATCACAGTTACTCAGGTTCCAGACCGAAAAGAATAAAAAATTCACCGGTTGCTGAATTATTAATACTTCTCTGCATGTTTAACTGGACAATAACTGCTGTGGTGAGCCTTTTGCAGATTATATTGCTTAAAACATCGTTTACGGTAAACTGAGTAACGTTTTATAAGCCATTTTTATACTTTTGTGACTAGCCCACCATATCGACCGAATGTAACGCAACACTCAGTTGTTTCGCTCATGTTCAACAAATTCAAACAATAATTGTGCCTAGGATTATGCCATATAATAAACTGTTTTAACTTATGCAGAGTGTACTTACGGTCAATATTCCATTATCTTCCCTTGTATAAATATATCTTGTGTTAGTGAAAAATTTTAAAAATGTTTACTCCATGTGCGCATTATTATCATATTGATGATGCCTGTCAACTGGAGTCCCTCATGTGCATAGAGTGGGAATATATTATTGTAAGACGCATTTTATTGTTTTATGAGGGACTTGACTTCAAGCTTTATTTATTTTCCCAAGTATATGTAATCCATCCAACGCATACTTGGCTTTTTTTTGTTAATGCGAAGTCAATATCTCTATATTTCTTGATGTGTTCCATTAAATCACCAGTTATCCGATTTTCCCCACAAACTAAAGATAAAATGACAACAACCATGTTATTTAACCGTAAATCATGTAATTTAAATATGTAACTTAAATAATTCTTATCTATGCCTATACAACTGGTGTGTCCTACATTTGTAGGAATAAATACGTACCGTATTATATTATCATTACTAACTATACTTACTAATCGTATGTGTAATTTTTCGAAATGATGATGCCTGTAAACTGGCGTCCCTCATTTAAAAAAAATGAGAATATACTATTATTATTATTATGTTTGGGTCTGATGATGTAATCCTAATGCTGGCGAACTACCACAAAGCTAGCCAGCTGTGCTGCGTCTCTGCCCTCAGGCGAAGCGGCGGGGAGGCGCACTAGAAGAGGTCGGTCCTGAAATTCTACCCTCTGTCTTAAATTGTAGCGGACGAAATTTCAGAAACCACTTCAAACTAACCTTGTGTCTGTGATTGACGGACTAACTGGTTTCAACATTCCATGTAGCCGATGAAAGAAGACCAACGGGAGGCAAAAAGAGATTCCAAAGGACCCTAAAAGACAGCAATGGCAGCCTTGTGTCTTTAAAACTAGCTTTAAGCAGTCACATAGAAGGTGTTTTAAAAGAAGAAATCAACCTCTATGGTGTAATCAGCAAAGAAGGCACAACTACACACACACACACACTTCTATATAAGTCCACAATGATTTCCCGGTCACATCACATCTACTTCCTCATTTAAACAAATAAAATTTGCCATTATTGTTTCAATCAACTTGACGATAGTAAAGGTTAAAATGTATGTTTATAATTTGAAGGCATAAGAAATAAACTTACTTGTCTTGAAGGCTTTACAAAAGAAAGTATAATGATGCCTTTAGTCGACCAGTTTCATGCTAATAATAATAACAATAATAATGACCTATAATTTCATTATATCTTCCTTCATTCATACAAAAACAATATTTTATGTTTAACGCTTCTGTTGTCATGGTATTAACAATAATCTAATGTGAAATCGATAGTCAGAGAGAACAAAAGTATTAAATTTATTTTTAGGAGTATTACTATTATTATTCAATCATTCAGATAGAAAGTTAAACAGGAAGTTGAAATGTTGAAGGCTATTGCTTTTGCTTGACAGATACTTTAACAAATAATAATGACAACTAGCTTCATTCTGAAAATAATGTCTACATATAATTCACAATTGTTGTTAGATGATTGAAAGTAGATGGTAGGAAGTCTTGCTTCACCTAGGTTTCGTGCTTGCTGGCACTCATCAGCAAGGCGGAGCTGAAACCTTGAAGAAATTCACACTGCATTACCCAGTGAGTGGTGCAGTCAGAGATGTTACCAATGAGCTATTTGGGTTAACAATTGACCTCCTGTGAGACTGTATTGGATATTTTTGACTGGACACTAGTTAGTAACTAGTGTTATGTGTGTGTGTCTGGTCTTATCTTAGGTACAGACAGAATTCTACCTGTCAAGTTTGCAATGTGGCCATAGTTCTAGGTGACTGGCCATCACAGTGCACTGTGAGAGAGAGTGGAAGATATGAAAACATTAGCTGTCTATCGCCGGTGTGAAGTGGTATAATAAGGTGAGCAATATTGAGTTGGTTAGGCGTCGAGTGATGGGTAAGGAGGGGAAATCAATCGATGAGGCTGTGAAATTACATCGACTGAGATGGTTAGGGCATGTGTTACGTATGCTGGCCTAGTTATCACCTGCCTTCCTCGACAATGGGAAATGTTAGCTGATATAGGGTCAAGCTGGAAAAGAGCTAGCGATGGTCAAACGAAAACATGGCTTCATCAGTCAATGAAATCAACAAAAGTTAGTTTAAGCCAGCCACGTGGGAAGGTGTAGACTGGTTGACTGACTGGTTGGGGTCCTAGGGACGGTAAAAACTAATGGTTGGAAACAATTGGCGACATGGCTAAAAATCGTTCTCAGTGATGGCTTGTGTAGATGCATCCACTCCTTGTGACTTATGATTTCTAATGAAACTCTATTGTTCTTCGTTACTACTATTCCTTTGTCTCTCACCTCTGTTTACTGTCTATACTATGCATTTTTCTACTTTCTTCTCTTGTTTTGTGTGCTACAAGGAGTGGAGTGTGGCGACTTGAACTGCTGCACACCAGTGCAAAGTTCTATGTCGAAAACAGACAGACAGATAGTGCTTTGTGAATTGTTGGTATTAGATGGTTGGAGGCAGTCGCCAGGAAGCCTTGGACCTAGGTTTCGTGCTAGCTGGAACTCACCAGTCAGCAAGGCATATCTGAAATCTTGAGTAAACTCATGTCTCATTCAGTGATGCCATCAGAGATGTTGAAAAGAAACACGCAACCTAGGTGTCCATAGCTTCTTGCCAATAGCTTTCAAGCATCTAGTAAGAACAATTCAGAGTGAACCGTGATGATGAGCCACCTAGCCTGGTTACCACACTGCAAACTTCAATAAGAGAACTCAATCCACACCAAACAAACGACTAGATGCATAATACTCGTTATTACCTACAGTCCAATCAGAGCATCCAATGCAGACGTTTCAGTGTAATTTCCAGCGAAATAAATAATTTATCACCCTATTCATCGACACTATTTCGTACGATACAATGTCATGTCTATCTGAAACATGATTCAATCCTCTACGATAACTTGTAGGGGACTGTCTAGCGAGCTCAATAACGTATCAAATATGCGAATAAAAATCCAAGTTAATGAAATGATAGTATAACAATATATTATAGAAAAATACAATAATACGTTATATCAACTAAACGGTTACTTGAATATACAGTTAAAGTTCACGGCTATAAATTACTACTATAATCCACAGAAGCGTCCACTGCTAGAGTCGTGTCTACTGGTAGAAGCTGTGTACTGGTTGTAGAATAGTCTTCGGATGAGGATAAGAGGTTCCTGCAATAAATCCAAAGTATACAACATGGTTATGAGTGAAGCGAGTAAACAGTATAGACCAGTGGGAAGACGAAGCAACCACCAGTACACTGTACTTCAGATTGTACTCTGAAGTTATCTATATTCCAACATGAATCATTTTAAACAAAAGTCATGTACAATGTTTCTAATTTCAACATCTAACAAAAAAGTGCACAATCATATTGTTACGTACTCCACAAACTTCTCTTCTTTACTTCTTGAAGTGTACGCCAGTAAGTTGGAAGTCAGCTAAAACTCTAAACAAGTTCATGTTGCAATCCAAAGACATAATCGAAAGATTAAAATAACACGAAATGGAGAAAAGTAGGTGTATTATGCTGGTAGATGCATGTTTAAGTAACCCAGTAGTCTAGACAGGAGATTAATGATCAGGAAAGCTTTTGGAAATGTGTCGCTGGCTGTTACTTCCCAGTTACTCTCACCGTGGAAGTCAATTTTTTCTTGGGGTGTTTCTAAAACAGAAAGACAACTAGTGTTGTGTGACTACAAAGTCCATGAGATGGTTACTATATGCCAACCACACACGGCCTGTTGTAAATTGATTCTTGGCATTGCTTTCGTATCAAGATCTTACCACCGGCCACGAACAGCTGAAAGCTAGGCCGGGATTTATAACCTTTTCTAGTCATTCTCCATCTCCAGAGTAGAAAGGCAGCATCACAGCCATGCTGTTCCTCTGAGCCAAATATCCTACTGTAATTACATCTCTATTCTTCAGGAGTGTGACTCCCTTCCACCACCACCAATACGTCAAAGTAGCAGCTACCGGCCAAGCAGTTCAGACAGGTCATCAGAAAAAAATGATTGGTCTTCAGTTACTATTAATACGGTTTCGAAACCTGAGTTTTATAGTTTTCTTCATTCTCTCCTATTTGTCATATGGGCAGTAGATTTTTCCAAATATCTGGGATAAGTGTTGCATCATCCCTATTAAACATATTTGCAGTTGATTCAATAAATAAAGTTTTCGTTATCAATCTCTGCCTCCCTCAACCCTGTTACATTAGATTTTAACACAGTCATCCTATCCTATCATCCTATTGTATAGTTATGTGTAATTGCATGTTCTGAGTGCTGTAGCTGAACTATTCTTTAGATTCTTTTATCCTATCCGGGATCGAAACCCGGACCACATGCGTGGTCGGCGAGCATTCTACCGCTGTGCCAGTAATAAAAGGAAATTAACGGCAAAAGAACAATAGCATAAATAATAATGAGAATTTAATCGATTTGTGACATCACAATGGGCGACTACGTCTGAGCTATTGTGAACATTTTTGGCTCTTATCACTAACAATCTCTATCAATTGGTTTGTATTGTTTTTAAGGACCCCCACCAGGCAGCCCATATATATATATATCCCTCCTTGGCTGTCTAAAGCCAACAGTCAGAGACTTCATATGTTGATGTCAGGTTTTGATTCGACCTCCTTCCAGCTCAATCCTGTCACGACTAACATTATCCAGGGAGGAAAGCGAAGGACTGGTATGCTCACTAATTCATCAACTAACGTGTTCTCCTTAGCCAACACTCTATTTCCCACCTCAATAATGACTGTGACTATATTACAATATCTAACACGAGAGATAGAATGCAGACACCTGTTTAAGGTATTTCCCATACACTAACATGTGACTTTGGTATTTCTAAGTTTGTTTCAATACTCCGTTATTTGGTGACATTTTCCCACCTTTTGACACCTCCAAAACATGTCAAATACTTAATGCGTATTCCTAAATAATGATGGGTTTCTAATCCATGTTTAGTTTCCATTCCTAAAGGATTTCAACTGAAAAGCTTTCAAGAAACCAATGGGCTGCGTCTCCCTGATTTTTAGACTTCCCAATACTATAGAATCGACTCTGTATGAGTTAATGTCGTAAATCTTCAATTTTCATGGACAGCGCACTGTTCTTGAATGCATTAGTCAATATTCTTCACCGTCTATAGTTTTGTGATAAAATGTGACCAGAAAAATCTCTCTAACTGTTGTTTCTCCTACACTCATAATCATCAGTAAAAGTGATTTAACTAATCAGTCAATAAAACCAAGTCATGTTGTGTGTCAAAAGTTTCCTCTCTGTGTCGGAGTTATTGACAGCTACCGAACCGTGTGTATGTGTGTATGAGCTCGTGTGTGCTTGTGCCACATTCAAGTAATCGATTAAAATTATGGTTTTACAATTGAATATGAATATCTAAATAACAAACGTTGGAATATTTAACGACGAAAGTAGACCACTTTTTCTAAAATTTGTACAATGTTTAATTATTTGTTTAAATTAATTAAGTGTACACTGAAATGGAGTAAGCGAAACATTTGAATGGAACGAATGTACACAGTGTTAAGTATAACAAAAGTATTGATGATGTTATGAATAAGAAATAATAGTCTTTTTATCCCTTCGTATTCTGAGGAGACTTTGAGCTTTGAATTTGCTTTTGTGTCACATGAAGAGGTTGTTAGCCTCAACATTCAACCTTCCTTCCTTCCTTGTCTTCCCAGGCTTATTACAAGTGAGTAAAGTTGAAGAGGTTCAGTAGTGCGAAATCTGCAGAGTTAGTAGAAAAATAATCTATGTAATGTTAATGCTAATAATGAGTTGCTGTTTGTATTCATATTATAAACCAGGTTTTAGTAAGCTGTTTTCTGATATCTATATCTGATAATGTCAATTAGTTGGTTCAAGGGTACACCACTAAACCTACTTATAGCCTTCAGTGTTCTACTTCATACAACATGATTTATTTCGAGAAGCGCAGGGAAGAATAAAAAAGAACAACAAAGAAGAACAAGGTTAGAATTAGTGAACTTTAAGAGAAGCGACTTCGAAAAGGTTTTTGACATGCAGAATTGACCGAGAAGTCATTTGAAAACTATTTCAACACTACGGCATGCAGTGCCCCCAATTCTTTATCACCCTCATTCAACAGCTGGCTATATGACAGTGTCACGTGCCAGGTGTTCCACACGGAAAACTCAAAGAGGTATTCGAAGTACATACAGGAGACAGGCAAGGCTGTCTGCTTGTTATCACCGATGATATTTTCTTAATTGTGGTGAATTATGCATCAGACTGTGCGCAAGGAGTGAGAAGACAGAAATACACTGGAGCACAGATAAGAAGATTCTAGAAGATCTGGATTTCGCAGATGATTTTTGTCTAATGTCACACAAAATTGAAGATTTGCAGGCGAAAAGCAAAAAAGGTGGCAGAAGAGGCTGCGAGCGAAAACAGGACTCCATGTGAACATAAAGAGGTTGGGGTTGATGAAGGTAATCAACTAACGAACAGCAACAACAACAAACAGCTTCAATTACCATCAACAGGATATATTTGAAAGAGGTTACTCCCTTCACTTATCCAGCGAGGAAGCACGGTTTCAACCACAGGCAGTCGGAACGGATGAAGGTTTGAAGTCCAGTCAGAATCCGAAAGGCAAGGTACACATGCCTTCATCAACCTGAAACCAGTTTGGAATTCTTCTACACTAACTCAACATAAATAAAGAGACTCGGGAATTCACTCATTTCTTCTATACAGGTTAGAAACTTTCACTGCGTGTCACGAAAAGGATTTCCAACAAGATAGTTACAGACTTTTGTCAACAGCTGCCACCTTCTCTGGTTGGCTCCATGCTGAGATCGAATGGCCACCTAGCCAGGAAGAATTAGGAACAAGAAACTCTGGCTAGGAACAAATCAACAAATCAATGAGTTGCTGTTTGTATGCATATTATAAAGCAGGTTTTAGTAAACTCTTTTCTGTTATCTATCTTTCCACACAACCTCCATGTTGAACATATGGGTTGGATTTTTATGTATATTAGCCGTACAAGCATAAATGCTTACGCTGTGTCTTCTGGTCTTACCTGAAGAGGTACAAGGAGACACTTACGAATAACAAAGACGATGTTCAGGGTCAAACAGGGTGACTTTAGCCAGTTTCTTGTAAAAATAAAAATACCTTTGAACAATGATGTTAGTCAGCTGGGTCAAGGGTACACCACCAACCTTACTTACAGCCTTTAATGTTCTACTTAATATGACATAGTCTATTCCGAGAGACCGACGGAAGAATAAAAGGGAACAACAAATAAGAACAAGGGTAGAATATATAAATTAGTAAACTATGAGAGAAGAGACTTCAAAAAGGCCTTCGACAGACAACATTAACTGAGAAGTAATTTGGAAACTACTTCAATAATACGACGTACCTGAAGCCTTCATCAACCTCATTCAACAGCTGGCTATATGACAGTTTCACGTGTCAAGTGGTCCAACAACGGAAAACTCACCGAGGCATTCGAAGTACATACAGGAATAAGACAAACTGGCTACCTGTTATCACCGATGATATTCTTATCTGTGGTGGTGGACTGGATTGTGCGTCAGAATGAGGTGAGCGAGGAGTCAGGAATCCATTGAACCAACGATAAGAAGACTCTAGAAGATCTGGATTTTGCAGATGATTTATGTTTAGTGTCAGACAAACTCGAACACTTTCAGGTGAAAGCCAACTAGTTGACAGAAGAAGCTGGCTGCGAAGACAGGACTCCAGGTGAACATAGAGAAGACTGTGGAGGTGATGAAGATAACCAAGGAACCGCAATAACAACAACCGGCAGTAGCGATTACCATCAACGGGAGAGATTTAACAGAGGTTACCTCCTTCACTTAATTAGACAGGAAGCACGGTTTCAACCAATGCCTTGTGAACAGCATGGATGAAGTTATCAAAGCCAGACAGAACCGGAAAGGCAAGATACGCCTTCATCACTCTGAAACCAGTTTGGAAATCTTCTGCTATCACTGAGCCATCATAAAGAACAAGATTCGGATTTTCAACAAACATATTAAGTTAGTTGACTCTTCTAAAGGGGTCAGAAACTTGCACTGGCCGTCACATAAAGGACTTCCAACAGCTTGTGGCAAACTTTCATCAACAGCTGCCAACTTTGCTGGTTAGCTCCATACTGAAGATCAAATGGTCAGAAAGAATTAATAACAAGAAACTCTGATTGGCAGTCAACCAACAGGCGAGAGCCGATTGCTCAACAAGTATTTAGGGGAAAATGGAGTTGGACTGATAAGGCATACATTGAGGAAACCATCGAATGATATCGCTCTCGGTGTAGGCCATTGCTCGAGTGAAATCCCCATTGGAAGCGACGAGTGAGTGGTTGGTGTGAGGGTAACATGAATGAGATCGTGTGAGGAGGCGGTGAGAGATTATGGGCAGTCGTGGACCCAGCTGAAGAGGACAGCAGAAGAAGGAAGAAAGTGGAGATGTGTTATTGGAGCCCTATGTTCCACTCGGAACTCAAGAGAATATTAATAATAAGAGAAGGAACGTTGAGTTATGCCAGAAAATCCTAGTCACCGTATATAAAGGGTTAAACGTAAGGTATTTTATTCAGAAATCAACGAGATATGAGACGATCAACAAAGATTGGAAAAGAAATTGATACGGAGATAGATCATATTTGACCAGTTTCCTACTACAAGAATCATGCGCGACTGATACAACCCAAGCAAAGCTTATTTAAGCCTGAAACTAAAATCAAAAGTCTAAATCATATATATATATATATTATTTGAATTGGATAAGCGAACTTATGAAATAAGTGGAATCTTCACGAAAATTACTGGTTACTGATAACCTGCAGAGAAGATTATAAGATATTATAATTAATTATCTGGTTAATTATATATGGTATATCGATGCATTAGAAAGTTTAATTATTAATTAGAAATAAGCAGAAGATACCTATTATTATAAGTGGTGTCTCGTGTTAACAAGACCTTAGTGAACCCTTCTTTATTTTCGTATATATTTCAGCTGAACTTATAGTAAAATAGATTGGTTTAGCCCCAGAAAACAACCTATGGAAATATAAATTTTAAAAAAACACAAATCTTCGAGTGTTGGTTTGCTGCTTTTGTTTGGTTAGATGATATCCTCTGGAGGAACATTGGGAAACCACCAGGGAGTACTGCCAGACAGTTGTTTCATCCTACTTCGGGACTCTTCACAGCATACACTTACCGCAAGGTTCCGAACCCAGGACCTTCCGCTTACGAGGTGAGCTAGCTCGTACAGCACTAAGTCACTAGGGCCCGATCCAATAGCTAGTCCATGAATTTCAACTTCTACCAATTCACCAATGACATTAGCTGGCGGTCGCGCTACATCGTGAGTTGGCAGAAGTTGGAATTCATGGACTCGCCATTAGATCGCATCCCAAAGGCCTAATGGTCTGTGTGCTAGCTCGCCTCGTAACTAGAAGGTCTATATTTCGAACCCCTGTGGTGGGTGCATACTATTGAAGAGTCCTAAACTAGGTCAAAACTGATGTTAAGTAATCTCATGCCTTCCGATGACTCTTTAATTCATGTCATCTCGTCTAGATTACTAGCTCGCTAGTTTTCTAGCCGGTCACAAGCCTGGATAAAAAGGGAGGGTTGGGGCGTGGTGCTAGCAACTCCACCCGAAAATTTAACCAAATTGCTACAGAAACTTCAACGCATAAATATATTAAAAATACTAATCTGGAAATCTTCATCACTCAGCCAGTATCAACAACAAAATTCGGATTTCCAATGCAAACGTCAAGTCAGTCAGTTCTTCTATACGGATCAGAAACTTCGTGGGTCAAAAAGAATATTTCCAACAGGTTGCAGACCTTTATCAACAACTGTCTTCGTTTTATACTGAAGATCAGATGGCCGGAAAGAATCACCAACAAGAAACTATGGGAACAAACAAAACAAGAACCGATCGCCCAACAAATATGCAGGAGAATGTGGAGATGGATTGGACACTCGCTGAGGAGGCCGCTGGGTGAAATGCGCGTCAGTCACTCAAGTGGAACCCGAAAGGGAAGTGGCGAGTGGGACGTCCAAGGGTGACGTGGAGGAGTTGAAACGGTATGGACTAACATGGATGCAGGTGAAAATTACAGCAGAAGACAGAAACAAGTGGAGACGTGCAGTTGAAGCCCTATGTTCCACTAAGAACCCAAGGGAACAATAATAATATATGATAAAATCCTGTAACCAAAAAATATTAATTTCATCACTAGGCGATATCATTTAGAGACGCAAAGAAAGTCAGAGAGAACTATATAGATGTTTCTTCTCAGTTATGAGTCCCTCAAAAGTACGTTCCCAGGCTCTGTCCACAGTCAGCTGCTAGTTTGGAATGTAATGACGAGTGAATTCTAACTCTTGTCAATTTGCAGTTTAAAGCCATCGTCACACAAAAGCATTGGTGAGTGTCTTTCCTCACAAGTGAACTGGCGAAATCCATCGACCATAAATCCTAATTAAAACTACATGAAGTCCACTCTCTAGTCAGTCACTCATGAACAGAGAATTACGAGGTTTCGATTAATTTTAAGACATGTAGTGACAGTATTATATTGAGAATTTACGGAAACCAAGATGCTTTGGTCATTGAATTCTGATTCATAAGCTGCATGTCAACACTTGCTACTGAGTTGGTTCCTTAAAATAAGGACGTGAGGGCATACTGTTAAACAGTTCTGAACTAGGATGGAACAGCTATCCACCTCTGTCACTTTTGTAAATAAACATGACTTGAGTAAAACGAATACACCTCTTTAGCACGTATTTCTGTTACATAAGATCTGTCAGTTTTATAAGTCCAAACCAAGTTCATTTCTTTTTCAAGTGTTGGTTTTGTAGGGATTTAGTTTGATTGCATGGAGGATTTCATCATGAGCTGAAGATGAGGCAGTAACTCATCGTAAAAGACATTGTGAAATGGTCGCGCTGTGTCGTGAATTGGCAGAAGTTAGAATTCAAGGACCATTGCATCGGGTCCCAGTGGCTCAATGTTCTACGAGCTCACCTTGTAACCAGAAGGTCCAGAGTTCGAATCCCGGTGGGTGCGTACTGATGAAGAGTCCCAATCTAGGACGAAATAGCTGTCTAGTACTCTCTGGTGGTTTTCCAGTGGTTCTCTAACTGATGTCAGCTCATGATGAAATCCTCCATGCAATCAAGTTCATTGGTAACAGTTTAAAACAGTCTGAACAGATTCACAATCTAATTGTGTCTATAAAATCCCTGGAATGTGATGCTGTATTCATCGGACAAACCTCACGGGAAATCAAGATCGAAAGAAATGAACACTGTAGAGCCGCCTCTATTAGACCAACGAGAAACTCAGTTGAACTAGAAAAACTTGGAAAAATCATCAGCCATATGTGCTGGTCTACAAGCTATAGAATCAGGTCACAAAATTGATTTTGACAATATTGAAATCATCATCCAAAAAAGCATTTCAGAAATCACAAATAACGTCTAACATCAATCAGAAGCACTTCATATCAGATGTAATCCAAATTGTCTGGTGAATGGGAATGATGATGGACTAAAACAGAATCTGACCTGGTTACAACATCTCCCTCCCACATGAGGTGACTAAATCGACACGAATGTGATAAGCAAGTTCACTATGTAAACACACACTGCTTTTTTAATTTTACACACTGATCAAATCCAACTATCTACACCTGGTTTTGTTATCTTTACCAATTGGCCAATTTGACAACAAAAAATGACCCTAGGCTGACGAAAGATGATTACTTTTTTATGTATAAGCTGAGTGGGTTTTGTAAATTCTGGTTTAATAATACTACTATGATAAGGCTATTAGCAGTAGCATTAAATAGCGAAACGTCAGTAGACACAAGAATGTCGTTTTGTTTTTCATTCATTGGGAAATTCAAAAACTTTTTTAATAATGAATCTGTCAGTTTTATTTAGTAAGTCAATAGTAGGATGAAAAATAATCCGTTTGATCTCAACTCCATATTTACTCTGATGAATTGGAATTTGGTATACAGATCGATAAAATCGTGGACTGAAAAATATCAGGCTGGATTCTGTTTATCTATTTACTATTCTCTTGGGTTCTGAGCGGAAAGCATAAGGCTACAACAACACATCTCCACTTTTTTCTATTTTATGCTGTCCTCTTCAGCTAGGCACACGATTTGATCATAATCTCTCGTCTCCTCCATATCACCCTCGCACCGATGATCCACTCGTCACTTCTCATTCACCTTCCACTCTAGCCATGGCCTGCATTGCGCGTGATGTCATTCGACGGCCTCCTTCTTCAGCGTATGCCCGATCAATCCATTTCCATTTTATCCTACATATTTGTTGAGCAATCTGCTCTTGGTTGGTTTGTTCCCAGCCAGAGTTTCTTGTTAATGATTCTTTCTGACTGGCCGGCCAGATGGCCATTTGATCTTCAGTATGAAGTCAGCCAGCGAAGGTGGCACCTGTTGATAAAAGTCTGCAATGGCCTGTTGCAAAAATGCTTTTCGTGGCGAGCACACCAAGTTTCTAATCCGTATAGAAACAGTGACTGACTTCAGATTTGTGTCGAAAATCCGAATCCTGTTTTTTATGCTGACTGAGTGCACTGCATAGGATTTCCAAGCTGGTTTCAGGTTGATGAAGACATGTGTACCTTGCCTTTCCGATTCTGGCGTTTGGAATCGTTTCATATCTTTTTTTATTCCTTTATGTTCCCAGTGGAACACAGGGCTTCACGCTACAGAGGCTTGAATTTTCGGTAGCAGTGGTATCCTTTTTACGGGATGGGGTTTCCAGCCTCATATCCAACCTTCCCTCTTTACCAGTCGTATTACTGGCTAAGCGAGGTGTAGGAGTGCATCTGCAACAGCACCACATGAGGCGTGGTCGGCGAGCACTCTACCACTGTGCCACCGACGCACACGGAATCGTTTGAGTTAAGACGTATTTTCAAAACAGTTTTCGTTTAACTTATGTAGTTAACTGACTCTAAGCAAAACTGATGATATATGTCTGATTTCCCACAAACTGGAAGATATCCAAGTGAAAAGCCGCAAGTTGGCAGAAGAAGCATCAAAGACAGGATTTCAGGTGGACGTATAGAAAACAGAGGTAATGAAGATTCCTGGGCAAGAACAACAACAGCAGACGACGATCAGCATAAATGGGAGGAACCTGAAAGAAACAACCTCTTTTACCTACCTGGGAAGCATCGTCTCAACTACAGGCGGAACTGACGAGGATATCAAAGCAAGAATCGGAAAAGCAAGACAAGCTTTCATAAGTCTAAAGTCTGGGTGGAGGTGAACAGCACTCAGCATCAAAAATAAGATCCGGATTTTCACCTTTAATGTGAAGTCAGTGCTACTTTATGGATCAGAGACTTGCACTGCGCGTCATAAAGAGCATCTCAAACAAGCTACAAACCTTCATCAACAGTTGTCTTCGCTCAATCCTCAAGATCAGATGGCCGGCCAGAAAAGATCAGCAACAGGGATCTCTGGGAGCGAACCGACCAGGAACCGATTGTGAAACAAATATGCAGGAAGAAATGGAGATGGATTGGCCATACTCTGAGGAAACCATCAAGTGACATCACTAGACAAGCCCTTGAGTGGAACCCGAAAGGGAAGCGGAGAGTTGGTCGTCATTGCGAGGGTGACTTGGAGGAGGTCATGTGAAGAGGAGATGAAAACGTGTGGGCAGACATGGAGCCAGGTGAAGACTCTAGCAGAGAATCGAACGCAATGGAGACGCACGGCTGAAGCCCTATGTTCCTCTAGGAATTAAAGGAAAAAATAATAATATGATATAATAAGCGAAACATAACTATCACTAGGGTGTGCAACTGTTTTCGAATATATATATATATATCAATGTAGGTTTGGGCGTAAACTCTCAAACGTATAATTCTGATTTCACTCACTAACTCACTCACGAATTTCCCATTTCCTTTTTTTTATTCCCAAAATTGTTTTTTTTCCCAATCCAATGAAAAGACACATTTTCTAGATGTTTATTTTCCAAAATTTTGTTCACTAAACTTACTACTTCCTATATATGGCAAGTTTATAATAAATTTTTGCTAAACATTATGGAAATCGAAAGGCGAGAGAGATTTGTTAAGCGAATGAATTTATGAATGAAAAACTCCAAAAGAATTCGGCGGGTTATGGTGTGGGGTGGGGTCGTGTTGATATTTCACTCGTACAAATATCAAAACATGCTACTGATACAATCATAGGGATGCATAAACAAGGTATAGATAGCTAATGTGATAACCCAATACAAGAAGACTTATCCTAAAGTTAGTACACTTACTAAACAAAATAAATGTGAATAATGTTATTGTTTCTATCAATAACTCGAAGGAAAATAAAAATGCATCTAATCAGTGACATTTAGTTGCTTAGATTTCATTGATATTAGAATAAAACAGTTCAACGAAGAATCTCTTCTTTCGGCGGCGAATTCATCCCCGTAACTGTTTATTTTCTTTGATATTTTATGGAACATTGGGCTTCAAGATATGGAATTGAAGTTTCGCTAGCAGTGGTGATTATCTTTCTACAGGTTGAGGTTGCTAGCCACATGCTCAACCTTCCCTCTTTACCAGTCTTACTACTGGCTTAGCGAGGTAAAGGAGTGTGTCGGTGGCCGGGGATTGAACCCTGGACCATATGAGGCGTGGTCGGCGAGCACTCTACCGCTGTGCCTGCCACCGACGCTCACTTAGCTATACAATCGTTATTATATAATTATTTTTCTGTATATATGTGTGTGCACATTCGATTTGTCAGATAAGAATGAAAAATAGTTAGGGTTATTGTTTACGTCATCAAAATGATAATCCAATTGTGGGGGTTAGTTAGTATTGATTACGGTTGTGTAATATGGAAGACAACCAGAAAAATAGGATGTTAATGAAACAGCATGGAGACAAGTGTCTAAGATGGATCATGTAATAGGTAGAAAGAGTAAATAAATAATAATAATAATTTGCTTTATTCCAAAAACAGTACTTGTGATACATAATGGAATTCTCAGCATTTTTACTACAATATTGCATCCAGTTAGTTCATTATCAATAAATAGAATTCTACATAGATTGAGGAAACCACAGTTCATTATTACAACAATACATTGGCATGTCAGTAGTAAAGGTAAAGCTGAAACAGTGTTTGAAGGTGTTAGAAAGGTGGGGGCTGTCTTATTAACTGGCGTAAGGGAGAGAAAGAAACAAAGCAGCACATAACGGAAAAAAAAGAGAGAGAAAGAGAAAAGGAAAGGAAAGAAAGAAAATGTTTTACCTATAAATGATATGAGTTGGAAAGACAAGATCGAGTTTTTCTACTGACTATTTAATGAATTATAGGTGTCACGCCTAATACTTTCTTTATCACACAGAACACGAGCTAAGTAGGATATGGTTGAGTTTTGTACTTGCTGGTGCGAGCATATAGTTTTCTATATAGGCTTCCGGTTTTGCCTGATGAGATGCAAGGGGAGAGTTGTGAATGAAGAGGGTGGTGTGAGTTAGATAAAATGGACTTGGCCCATTTTTCACATGAGTCCATGTGCCTGTCGACCAGAATATTAACAAGCTGATTAAGTGGCACGTTGCTTACCCTGCTGACAACCTTTAACATCCTGCGTAATATGTTATAGTCTTTCTTCAGTAGCCCGGGGAAAACTAAGGGGGAACAATAGAGAATAATAGGCAGAATGCGAGAGTTAGTTAAACGAAAAATGTTACTAAAATATCATACCAAAATTCACAAATAGTATTAGTAACAGAGTAGTCACACATGGAATTATACCCAAGGTAGAAGGAGAGGATGAAGAAGTTTCTTCTCTGAACATAAATCAAGGTTATCCATCCGAATTGTTAAAGCCTCCTCAACAATGCAAAGTTTATGGAAGCTTACCGTTTTCGGAAGGCTTCTTTTCACTTTGTAGATAACTTTGAATAAATTCACCTTACATATTGAGTGAGTGACCAGTGTTGACTATATGTTCAATTACAGCACTCTTTATTGATCCACTGTTACCTTTTCGTAGCCAAGTGGGATAAATGTTTCTGGACTCCTTTAGATAAAACACGCATTGAACGACCTAAATATCTCGCTTCACAAAAGCAAGTAAATTTATAGATACACATAGAAGTGGTCAAATGCGATAATTTATCTTTGGATTTGTTGACGAACAATGGGCGGCTTCAGAATATCAATCGTAATGTACCAGCAGGGAATGTTCTTTTCAAGGAATTCGATATTTCCTTCTGTTGGTTGTCGACCGGAATGTCTCCTTTGATTGCCAAATTCATGTATAGCATCTTATTCGTCACAGAGATAGCTTGTTCTTCGTTGATTTTGGGGCTTTACGTGTTTATCAATAAAGCATGGTGGATCGCTACTCTCAAACAGTGTCTTCCTCAAAAGAGTGAACTCTTCCTCTGTTGACTCAGGGCTGCAGATTTTACGGATTCTAGTCGCATGATATATTATCAGGTCCCGCTTGCAATTGATGGGCACCCAACTGTAACAGTCTGTCAACTGGCCATTTCACCTAGGCTTTCTATATACTGATCTATTCAAAATCCCACCAGCTTCTTTATTAATCAAACTTCCAGAAATTAGATTGTCTGTCCGGTTTCTATTTCAATTGTAAATGTGATGGCTGAGTAGTAGCTATCAAAAACTTGAAGGACCCAGGTTCCTACTTGTTGTCACTCGTCCAAAAGGTGTATCTACAACCTTCATAAACTCGAACCGGTCTCGACCAGTGGTTTAGTTAGAGACGTTGCACACTGATTCTAATTCCTACGGTGACTAGTACCAGTCACACGCGACCAGGTGTACCCCACTGGTCACGACTTCTAACGAGTTGGTGGAAGTTAGTATTCGTGGGCCACTAAGTCAGGTCTCAGTAGCTGAGTGGTGTATGACCATGCCTTGAACCGGAAGGCCCTGGGTTCAAAACCCAGTGGGTGCGTTCCTTCGATAAGTCCCAAACTGAGACGAAACAGCTGTCCAGTACTCTCTGATACCAGTCTGTGACCAAATTTCAAACAAATCAAATTCGTACAAACAAATTCATGAAAAATAGTTGAATATGTTGGTCTGGTTATTTATTTGGGTAGCTGGATCAGCCCTACAAAACTGGTAACTGCCATAGTTTCATGGTGGATGCTAAAGACTTGTTTGACGTCTGCGAACCTCCATCATTTTTGATGCATGTATGATACCCATGTATCCATCAGACAGCCTGCATTATTTACAGTATTTCCCTTTGTTGTACTTTACGGTTGTGAGAAATGACAACTGAAGATGGAAGATATGAAGCGATTAGCAATTAATAAAAACATATTTGCTTCGATCAGACTCCTAGATAAAGTGATCCTAAATAGTTAGCAATAATAAGGTTAAGCACTAAGCGTTAGGGACGGAGGTGAAGCTCAGTCAACTGTGACGACTAGGATAATATCACGCATGTTAAGGCACCATCTTCCTTGCTGAGCTACCTGTGTTATTATCGGAATTATGTTAGCGAAAAATTAGGGGTTGTTAAGCGAAAACATGCCATCAGTCCATGAATTTCTTGACAGTGGTAATCTTTTAAATTCTGAAATGCTTCACCAGTTTTCATCTAACTATTGTTTATCCCTTGTTATTTCAGTTCGTTTTATTTATATAAGATTGCTCTCGCCTACTTTTATGTGTGCTTTTCGTATGTGTGTTAACTTGAACTGCTATGATTTATCCAAACTTCTATGTTAACAATTCAGTTAGTTATCAGTAGAACTTACGTGGCACCAGTACCAGAGTGATTACAAGTGCCCTGGCTCCAAGTGGAGGGTCACCTTTTGACTTTAGCATGTTGAAGCCTGCGATGACTCCTTATCGGGATAGCTGTGACTTGTAATTTCCGATAGTGTGGGTCAGTGGTTCAGTGGTAGAAGGCTTGCCGACCATGCACGTGGTCTGAGATTCGATTCCCAGCCGGTGCGCACCTACCTTTACCTCCCCTAGCCGACTGCACGCCAGATGAAGAACGAGGGTTGCGCGTTAGGATAGAAGCCTCACTCCATAAAATAAAACAACACTCCTCCTGAAACTTCTAAGCTCAAGCTTGAAGACTCATGTTCCTCTTGGAATGTAAAGGAATAAAGCATTAAGACTCTGATTATACTGGATTGTTTATTTACTGATTCTAAGCATAATTGTTTAATCACATAACTTTCTTGATGTAGTTGTGTTCTCTGAGCTGGATAGTTTGTTTGCAAAGCTTTCATTGCCTCATCACTAGGCAACATCTGCAGAGTTTAGATTTCCACACGAGTTTTGAGTCATTTCTCTTTACGGAAACCTTGAACACGATTGGTTGTTTTTGTGTGCTTTTACACCCTCTAGGCTACTTGTATTGGTATCGGTGTTGATTGTTTGCTTGACCTGAAGTTTGACCCTTTGTGTGTGAGATTTCCTTGTTAAAGATGCGTAAATTTTTTCTATATGTCAATGTGTCTATTGATTGACGATTCACTGGAATACCAGGCTTTTCGAAAAATTCTCTAGCATTCTCGGTGTTTCCTCTGTCTAATATTTGAACATTGTCCCAGTCGAATTGATGTCCGTGGTTGTCTGTATGTAGTGATATGAGGGAGTGGATGTCATGTCTTTTGACAGCTAGTTAGTTTATGTTCATGGATACGAAGACGAAGGGACGTCCACTTTGGCCACTGTAGTGTTTTTTGTAGTCGTTGCAACTTATTTTGTAGATGATATTGGTTTTATCTTCTTCCGTTGTTGAGTCTTTTGATTGACATAGAGTCAGCTGAGTGAAGTGATTTTGTTGGTTTTTGTGTGACATCAGTTCCTAAGGGTTTGAAGAGTCTTGCAGTGATTTCTGAGATTTTATTTATTTATGGTAGGGCGATTTTCTTTGTACTTTCCTTGGGGACCTTTGATTTGGTAGATTAGCTTGGGAATAGGTATCTTTTGATGAAATTTTCATGAATATCCATTCTTTTCGAAGACATCCATGAAATATCTTTCTTCAATTTTTCTTAACGTGGGAGCTCTGCAATGAGTCCTGGCTGGCTCTTTTGAATGGTGTTTGTATCCAATTCCTTCTGTGTTATTGGATTGTTGCTGTTGTAATTCAGTATTTGGTCCGTGTGAGTTGATTTTCTATAAACTTGAGTTTCTGATTCCCCTGTGGTTGTTCACTTGACTAAGGGGTCCCAAAATAGGATTTAGTTCTCCGATTCCTCTTCTCTTGTGAATTTGATATCGTTGAAGATGTTGTTTATTAAGTTGTGGGTTTTATCTAACTCGTTTCTTTTGACTATTACGAATGTGTCACCTATGTACCGTATCCAAATCTTGGGTTCGATCTTTGGTAGGATTATGTTTTCGAGCCTTTGCATCACTGCTTCTGCAATCAGACCTGATATTGACGATCTCATGGGTGTTTCTTTAACTTGTTCATGTATTTAGCCGTTGAACTAGAAGTACATTGTTAGGCATAGGTTTATGCATTTCATCCAACTTGCGTCTGGCATTTTTGATTGTTGTGGGAGGTGTTCGTCGTTGCTGAGTAGTTGCTCCATAGTCTCTTTTGCTAGTTTCTGTCGAATTGAAGTATATAATGCTGTTACGTTGAAAAAAACCATTATTTCTTTGTCATCTGTTTGTATGCTTATGATTTTCTCTAGAAATTAGATAGCAGAATTGAAAGAGTGATCGCAGGAATCCATTAGGTATTTCAATTTTCTGTATAATTCTTTGAATAAATTCACTACAAATTGAAGTATGCACTGAAGATGTTTGTTGTCTAGTAGGGGGCAATGAAAGCTTCGCAAACAAACTATCCAGCCCAGAGAACACAGATATACTCTGTTGGCTTAAAGATTTTGTTGACCTAATTAGTTAGATGGGATAATCTAATTTCCTAAATATCATCCTTTAGACTCAATAAATCAATTCTTGTTTCCCTATTTTCAATGATGTTTCCGTAAGCTTATCGCTATAACGAAATTCTTAATAAAAGCGACGCATATATCAAATTCACAATTTGCAAATTAATTTAGAGCATATATAGCCCACGGTGAATTTTTAGTACAGTTTTCGTTTGGAGACGGGAATTATTCACATCATAAAATATGCTAACTGCTTGATACTATGAGTGGTATTCAAGAAAACAAACATAATATTTTTGATTGCACATTAGTTAGTAGTTAATGTAATGTGCCTAGTCCAATCTTCGGTGCAGACTGAATTCTATCAGTTCAGGTTGCAATGTGACCACCATGTTAGGTGGCTCGCCATTACGGTGCACTGTGAATTGTTGGTATTAGATAGTTGGAGGGCAATTGGTAGGAAGCCTTGGACTACCTAGGTTTCATGCTAGTTGGCACTCATCAGCAAGGTGTATCTGCAACCTTGAAGGAACTCATATCCCTTCTGAGATTCGAACCCGCGTCACCTAGTGAGTTCTGCAGTCAGAGACGTTTCCACTGAGCCATTCAGGCTCGCGATTGACTTCCTATTACACTAGTTACTGACTGGTGTCCAATCAAAAGTATACAATACAGTCCTACAAGAGGTCAATCGCGAGTGTGAATAGCTTAGTGGTAACATCTCTGATTGCAGAAATTACTGGGTGATGCGGGTTCGAATCTCAGAAGGGACATGAGTTGCTTCAACGTTGCAGATTCGCCTTGCTGATGAGTGCCGACTAGCGTGGAACCTAGGTCCAAGGCTTCCTACCGATTGTCTCCAACCATCTAAAACAAAAATAAATACAACATATTATATACTACTAATTGATTGGGGGGGGGTAAGTAGTTGTATAATAGTGACACCACAATAGGGAGGTTTGGACTGATTCCACCATGTGAGCTTAGTCGAAACGAGTACATTGCTGATGAACTCGGTCCACAATGAGCGAAACAACTTTCCAGTATTTAGACAATTTCTATCTAGTTGATTACCAAGGCCTACTGGTTGATGTGATTGGCAAGGGACTACTCGTCAAAACCAGCCAGTAATCTATGGTTTTATGCATAAGTGACACATTATTCCTAAATAATGACTCATGACTCATTTAGATTCTATAGTAAGCCATCGATGAAAGCATTTAGTATCAGTAGAGACGTCGACTATCCTAGTTTCCAGTGGATACTTAATGTTTGTGATTCTATTGCAAATGTGCGTCGGTGGCACAGTGGTTTGGACTCTCGCTGGCCATGCATATGGCCAGAGTTTCGATTCCTTGCTGATGCATACCTCATATCAGTGGTTGGCCTGCTGAATTGGGGCCACGGATATCACATGCTGAAAATCCCATACTTGTACCAAAAATACGGTGTGGAATGAAGCTATGATCAAAATCAAAATCAAATAATAGGATTATTCCAAACAGTACTTTTGGTACAAATATGGAATTTTCAGCATGTAATACAATATTGCATCTTATTTTCTCTTTAGGGGGCGAAATCGATAGAAAACCTAAGAAATGTATCAAGTTCTTTCACTGTCACAGGGTTCCTGCTCTGCTTCAAATCACCGAAATTACCCATTTAGTCATGAAGAAAATAAAAGACAATTTCAACGAAGAAAATTTTCTTTATCGACGAAATCATCTTCACAGGCTGCCGTACAGTCGTATTTATATTTACCAAAAATGAATAGTGGTCTATTTTTGAGTAATAGGTTGGGGGTGACATGACTACCTTTATTCTCAGTCAGTAGGAATTTTAACCTTATCAAATTTCTAACTTGGTGCCATTGAGCACCACGTAATTTACAACTTTTAATTTTTTACTTCTAAAGCCACTTCCGAGTAATTATATCAATTATGTCACCCTCCTCCCCAACCTTTTACTCAATAATAGACCAGTATACATTTTTGGTAAATATGAATACGACTGTACAGCCAGCCTGTGAAGATGATTTCGTCGATAAAGAAAATTTTCTTCGCTGAATTTGTCTTTTATTATATTTTCATGACAGGGGCGTTAATTAAAATGGGGCATTTACATTAATTATATTGTTCAATAAGAAGTGGGAAGTCGTGACCAGTAGGGTGCATCATGTCGGGTGTTAGGACAAATACTCGCCGAAGACATTGGCTAGCGGTTGCGCTATATCGTGAACTGGCAGAAGTTAGAATTCATGGGTTGGTCATTGAATCGGATCTCAGTGGCTTAATAATATACGAGCCAGTTAGCCTTGTAACCAGGAGGTCCTGGGTTCGAACTGTGGTGGTGGATGCGTACTGATGAAGAGTCCCAAACTAGGACGAAACAGTTATCCAGTACTCCCAGGTTTTCCTATGGTTCTCCAACTAATGTCAGCTCATGATGAACTCCTGTAACCAATCAACCAAATCCGTACAATCCAATACTTGAATAAAATTAAATCAAATGAAAATATTAGCGACAATATAATAATTAGAACAAAAAAACAATTCCGCTTACTTAGAGTTACTCAGTAAGTGGGAAATTTCCTGTCTTATACACTTTTCGCATCACATAAAATGTCTGCCTGCCGAATAAGGTATTGTAAAGCTTTTGTACTTAGTCGCCCGAGCATACAGTCTTCTGTAGTTGCTTCTAGTTCTACTCGATGAGATGCAAAGAGGGGGTTGTGTATGGAGAGGAAGTTCAAAGTCTGACAGGATAATATTTACTAATTTCTTGTAGGAATCCAAGTGTCTATTTACAATAGTATGGATGAGTTGGTTTAGCAACATAACACTCGCCGTACTGACGGCTTTTAGTGCCCTTCTCAGTGTAACAAAGTCTCTCTTAAGTAGCTCGGGAAAGATTATGTTGGTGGAAACAGTAAAGGAGTATGGAAGTTTGTCACGTAACGCAAACTTCTCAGTGATTTGAATATGAATCTCTAAGGCGGCAACGAAACACTTTAGCTTTAGAAATATGGTTTGATGATGGCTGCCAGAAAGTGTTTAACTCAGAAGTGACATAACCTCCTTCAAGATTGCAGATATTTCTTGGTGTGCTAGCTGCCAGGAGACAGGTATAAAATGTATCCACACAAAACACTTGGAGGATCTGGACTTCGCCAATGATGATATATGTCTGATTTCCCACAAACGGCAAGATATCCAAATGAAGAGCAACACGTTCGCAGAAGAAGCATCTAGAGAAGATAGGCCCTAAGGTGAGCATAGAGAAAACAGAGGTGATGAAGATTCCTGGGCAACACCACCAACAGCAACAACAACAACAACATACAATAATCAGCATAAATGGGAGGAACCTGAAAGAAACAACATCCTTTACCTACCTACCTGGGAAGCATCGTTCCAACTACAGGTGGAACTGACGACGATATCAAACCAGCGAGGATCGGAAAAGCAGGGTAAGCTTTCATTACTTTCAAGTCTGTATGGAGATCAGCAGTACTCAGCATGAAAAATAAGATCTGTATTTTCAACTGCAATTTGAGGTCAATGCTACTATACGCCTCAGAGACTTGGCGCGCGCTCCGTCACGAAGGGTGTTTCGAACGAACTACAGGCCTTCATCAATAGCTATGTCCCCTCAAGACTACTCAAGATCAGATGGCCGGCCAGAAAAGATCAGCAAAAGGGATGGATCTCTGGGAGCGAACGAACCAGGGACCGATTGTGCAACAAATATGCAGGAAGAAATGGAGGTGGACTGGCCATACTCTGAGGAAGCCATCAAGTGACATCCATCACACGCCAGGTCATCTCTCGAGTGGAACCCGAACGGGAAGCGGCGAGTTGATCGTCAGTGCGATGGTGACATGGAGGAGGTGGAGCGAAGGAGAGATGAAATTATCTAAGCAGACGTGGAGCCAGGTGAAAATGTTGGTGGAGAACCGAATGCAATGAAGACGTATGGCCGAAGCCCTATGTTCCCCTATGAACTAAAGGAAACAATAATAACAACTAGCTGCCAACTAGCATGAAACCCACATCCAAGGCTTTCTATCGATGGCCTCCGACTATCTAGTCCTAACAGTGCATCGTGATGGCAAGCCACCTATAATATTGGCCACATGGCAAACTTTACTGGTAGAGTTCCGTCTGCACGAAAGACAGGACTAGACACACACACACACATTACACAATTTACTGCCTAGTGTCTAATCAAAAATATCCAACATAGTCCTACAGCAGGTCAATCACGAGCCCAAATATCTCAGTGGTAACGTCTTTGACTGCATTACTCAATGGGTGACACGAGTCCGAATCTCAGAGGTAACATTAGTCCCTTCAAGATTGCAGATACGCCCTGCCAACGAGTACCAACAGGCCCAGAACCCAGGTGTCCAGGGCTTTCTACCGATGACCTCGAACCATCTAATAATAACAATGCATAGTGCACTGTGATATATTGACCCACCTAGTATAGTGGTCACATTGCATTCCACACCAAACCAAGGACTAGATGCATGACATTATTTACTACCTATTATACAATCCATGTTTTTAAGTCTCCCTAATCAATAAATTCAGTAAAATCAATACGTAATTGACAGAATAATTTCAAAATAGAAAATTTATTCACCACTGACGCCATATATTACTAATTGATTGATATGAGTAGTTGGATTTCGATTTGATTAATTGCCGTTTTCTATAGTTTGGTTTGTAAGGGTTAGTTTTGTTTTTACGAGTTCATCACGGATTGATATCAGTCAGAGAACCATTGAAAACCAACAGGAGTTCTAGACAGCCGTTTCATCCTAGTTTGGGAATCACCAGTAGTACGCATCCACTGGTAGGGTTCGAACCCGGGACCTTCCGGTTACATGGCAAGCTGGCTCATATACCATTCAGCCACTGGAACCCGATTGAATGACCAGGGCATGAATTCTAACTTCTACTAAATCGTGCTTTAGCGCGACCCCAACCATTGTCGTAGGCGGGACATCCATCCTCACAAATGACATCTGGATGGACCTCACTGGTCACAACTTCTCACTAGAACTCCAGGAAACGCTATCCTGTAGCAGGCATTTGATTGCAGTTTCTGGTATCTAGCTGATCACATGCTGTGTGATCTCATCAACTTGGTTCCCGACGGCAGATATTTTATGAAATTTCATCAACTCGAACTGTGTGTTTGTGTGGATGTGAATAGCTAACTGCGTAGTAGTAATTTCTGCAAATTTTTTTAAAATTTGATTTACGCACTCCTTCCTTCATCAAAAAAAGCAGTCGAAAATTATCAAGGCATGAAGTTTTTTTCAATGAGAAGGTGCTTGTAACGTAAACTTGCTTTATATTTTGCAAAAGTGTGACATAGATACGTTTTATGTTAAATTGTGTTTACTATGTGAAATAATTTATAACAATTTTTAAATGCTTTCATTTCATTTTATTTCAGAAAGAACAAGTTTATATTATGGGTGGACAATTGGTGAATAGTGATCATATACAATATGCTGACATACTGATTGAAGATGGTAAAGTTGTGTAAGTCAGCTGGAATGTTTATTATCATTATTATCCTTATTGCTACCATTATTATTATTATTATTATTAATATTGTCACCTAAACTATGCTTTTTGTTAGATTAATATTTTTTTATAAGTTGATCACGGAATGATATCAGTTAGAGAACCATTGAAAACCAGTACTGTAGTAATGGACAGCTGTTTCATCCTAGTTTGAGAACCATCGACAGTACGCACCCACTGGGAATAGAACCCAGGACCTTCCGGTTACAAGGCAAGCTGGCTCATATACCATTCAGCCACTGTGACGTGATTCGAATCCCCGTCGGTGCGTACTGCCGATGATTCCCGAACTAGGATGAAACAGCTGTCCATTACTCCAATACTGGTTTCCAATGTTTCTCTAGCTGATATCAGTCCGTGATCAACTCGTAAAAACATAACTGACCCTTACAAACCAAACTATAGTAGATTAATATTATTACTCCCTTGAGTTCTGTGTGGAACATAGGGATTCAACAACACATCTCAACTTCTTTTCATTTTCAGCTGTTCTCTTCAGCTGGCCGCACAGTTGCACATAATCTCTCATCTCCTCGAATTCTCACGATGTCCTCCATATCATCCTTCCTCGCACCAACGACCCAGTCGTCGCTTCCTATTCGGCTTCTACTCAAACAGTGACCTGTATTGTGCGTGATGTTATTCGACGGCATATTCAGCGTGTACCCAATCCGTCTTCATTGCCTTCTGTGTATTTTTAAGTATTGGTTTTGTAGGGATTTTGTTCGATTGGTTGGAGGATTTCATCATGAGCTGGCTTCAGTAAGAGAACCATTAAAGAACCAGCTTAGAGTACTGGACAGCTTTTTCGTTGGTCTGGTTTGGAACTCTACACCAATACGCATCCACAGAGGTGTTCGAAACCAGGTTGAAGGTGAGTCAGTAGCTCAACGAAGAAGACACTGCGAAGTTGTTGTGCCGTGCCATGAAGTGGCAGAAGTTAGAATTCATAAGCTGGCCACTGAATCGAGTTCCACTGGCTTAAGGGTCTAAGACCTCGCTGGCTTTGTAACCAGAAGGTTTTGGGTTCTAACCTCTGTGATGGATGCGTACCGATGAAGAGTAGAGAACTGGGGCAAAACAGCTGTGCAGTACTCTCAGCTGGTTTTTCCTATGGTTCTCTAGTGCATGTCAGCTCATGATGAAGTCTTTCAATCAATCCTATATATTTGCTGAGCCATTGGCTATCGCCTGTTGGTTCGTTGCGAGCTAGAGTTTCTTGTTGCGGATTCTTTCTGACCAGCCAGATGGCCATTAGAACTTCAGTATGGAGCCAGCCAGCCAATGTGGCAGCTGTTGATAAAAGTCTGTAGTTGTCTGTTGGAAATGGTGTATATAAAAGAACTGACTGAGTGACTTCACATTTGTGCTGCAGATCCGAATGTTGTTGCTTATGTTGGCTGAGTGCAGCGCAGACGATTTCCAAACTGATTTCAAGTTAATGAAGGCATGCGTATCTTGCCTTTCCAATTCTGTATGGCTGGATGGTTGACATCTTTATCCATGTTGGCTGTCTGTGGCTGAAAGCGTGCTTGGTGGCTGGGTAAGTGAATGAAGTGACCTCTTTCAAATCTCTCTAGTCAGTTGTGATCACTACTGCTGGTTGTTGTTGTTGATGTTAGTGGTGGTTGGCTATCTTCATCACACCCGTCTTCTCCATGTTCACCTGTAGTCCTGTCTTCGCTGTTTGCTGCTTCTTCAGCTAGTTTGTTGGTTTCCGCCTGTAAATGTTCAACTTTGTGTGACATTAGACATAAATCATCCAAACTCGAAATTATCTAGAGTCTTCTTATCGGTTGTCCAGCCTATTCCTGTCTTCTCATTCCCATACAATGTCTGACGCATAATCCGGTCCACCACAATTAAGAATATCATCGGTGATAATAGGTAGCAAACAATACTGCTTTCAACTAGATCTCATCAAGCTTAATTCTACTGTACCTACATAACTTAACAAATAAATGGCAATCGTGGTGAGTTGTCAATGGGATGAGAGGATCGTGCACATGAACCGTGCAATTGGTCATAGTAACAATGATAATAATAAATCCATAAATAACGAAGATGAAAATAATTGGAGCGATCTGTGACAACAAGAATAATGAAAGAAAACAGCGTGATTACACAAACAAATTTTCAGGTAGAAGTAGTCGATAAAGACTAAGAAGAACAAACAGTCCCACTAAGTAAATGCTAGTTTGTAAGGGAAGTAAATATAAACTGTATTTTCATAAAGATCTTATAATATTCAAGAATAATAAGTACGGGCAAGTGGTGGTGACATTCTGAGTTGGTTAGGTCTTAAAAAGCCAAAGGAGAGACAGCGGAGGTACGAAATTCTTTTGAACGCATGGTTTAGGCTTAATAGTTCGAATGCCTATAGCTTAAGCTATGTGGAGTCCATTGGAAAGATTCAGTGGGATGCGATAAATTACCTTGAATGCTTTCCCCTCCCCTCTCCCTACTTAATGACCACTGTCAACTAAATGTGACAAAACAGATCTTCGGATGATTTACGCTTATCTTTTACCAAACAACGATGGAAGATGTTCAGGAGTGACATGCTGGCTAAGCTGCCTAGCTGTATGCCCAACATAAACATCAGCACAACAGCAATTGGACTGATAAATACACATAAATGTAGCAAAACTATGTAGCTTATCCTTCGCTTGAGTCCAAATCATTTGTTGTCTAGGGAATGACAAACATGGGTTCACTGAGTAAAAAATTCTTCGTACACTCCGGGAAAGTCTCCGAAACAAAACCTCACTAGATAAGTAGCCATCGAAAGTAAGGAGTTTATTTTACGAATGATTGAATAAACTTTTCTTGACTGTTTAATATTTCTACCGTACATAATTATTTCAGGGGGGATGTAGAGTCTTTACAATATTGTTCCAGTGAAATAAAATGAAGTCTTTAGAAGTCTTATTTCTTCTTCGTCGGATACTGAACCTATAGCATCTACAACCTGGAAATGTGATTCCAGCTAACTGATCACATTGAAATCATTTATTCATATGCAGACTTCAGATGAACATAGACAAGATAGAGGTGATAAAGATTTCCGACCATCAGCAGGAGGTCACCTATTTCACTGACCACCTAGGCAGTATCATTTCAAATATAATAAGCGACTCAGATGGGTATTTCAAAGACAACTTGGATCGGATTTGGAATATATGACAGACATTTACTCTATAGAGATCTACAACACTTAACACAAATAACAAGATCTGAATGCTTAACGCTAAAGTTAAGTCCCTGGTTATGTAGGGGTTCACAGACTTGACGCATCATCAGAAGCACTTTGAACAGGCTGCTTCACACTTTAATCAATAGCTTTCTTTGCTCAAATAAACAAGCTAGAAGGAATTTAATTGGTGGATGGTGGCTAGCAGTGGAATCCAGGATGCTCATTTCGTCCCATTTGGGACTCGTCATCTGGATGTACCTGCATTTCTCAGTGAGTGATGATGTTCCCACCGAGGCTAGAACCCTATTGCCCATAGTCTCCAACGTCAAAGCGTTATCCACTAGACCACAATCAATCGACGGGAAAAATCTAAAATTCAATTAAATCAATGTGACCCGTTGCACAAGAGGTGGCTCTCGTGGCCCAAGTGGTCTAGTGGATAACGCTTTGGCGTTTGAAACTATGGGCACTGGGTTCTAGCCTCGGTGGGAACATCATCACTCACTGAGAAATGCAGGTACATCCAGATGACGAGTCCCAAATAGGACGAAATGCTCATCCTGGATTCCACTGCTAGTCACCATCCATCAATTAATTAATTAAATTAATTAATTAAATGCCCAGACATCGTAGAAACATCTGCTCAAGAAGCCGACATGTCAACCTGAGACCGAGCACTTCGGTCCAATCAATCGATGGGAAAAATCTAAAATTCAATTAAAGCTAGAAGGAAGTGGGCCAGACAGTGAATCAACTGGAGAACCTATTACCCACTAAATATACGGAAGAAAGCGTAAAATGTTGGATACAGGCTGAGTAGAAGACATTCAAATCGACAAAAATCCACAAGCCGTATGTCTGAGTATTACATAGAGAAGAAAATGTGAAGAGAAGTTGAGAGCTTGTGATCAAACATCCGGTTGGCTGAGCGTGATGATTGAGAACTGAATCAAATGGAGATATGTTGCTTTTGGACTTACGTCTTAACTGGAACGCAGAGAATGAAAGACAATATAATAGTCTTGAATAACGTAATGATGATAACTTTTGCAGTATAAGAAAAATTCATCGGAAATAAGGTGGGACATAATTTTCGACACATTTTAAAGGGATAACCAGTTCATTTTAAAAGAGTAAAATACACTATCAGAAAAAAGACATGACTTTAAAATTATACAGAAAGTTAGGGAAATAAAATTCTCATGAAAATAGTGGTATTTGTAAAAGGGTAGGAAAAGGAATATTAATGAGTTGAAAGATGAATTCAGACAATAATTGGAAATGGTGACGTAATCATGCACAGGTTTATTCAGACAAAATGACCTAGACAGAATGGTAACAAAGAAATTGTTTAAGTAATATTTGGCACAACAATAGTAGGTAAATGTAGACATCATGTGCGGTGATAAAAACAAAAGAAAAAATGAAGTAGAATGAATTATAGAACAGGTGACGTTAAAAGAATTAGGGTTGGTCAAACTAAAGTCTGGTATCAGCCCAAGAAGTCTTTGACAATTGATATGATGCAGCCATTTGGGGAGGTGAAGACAACTTCACTGTGTTATTATTATTCCCTTGGGGTCTGAGTGGAACATAGGGATTCAACAGCTCATCTCCTCTTTGTTCTATTTTCTTCTGTCCTCGTTAGCTGGGTCCATGACTGCCCAAAATCTCTCATTTCCTCCATGTCACCCTCGCACCGACTACCCAGTTGTCGGTTCTCATTGGAATTCCACTCAGTCGATGGCTTGCACTGCGCGCAGTGTCATTCGACGGCCTCCTTTCTCAACATATGCCCTATCCATATCAATTTTATCCTACATATCTGTTGGGCAACCGGTTCTGGCCTGTTGGTTTGTTGCCAGACAGAGTTTCTTGTTGCAAATTCTTTCTGGCAGGTAGGCCGACCCACTATTTGATCTTCAGTTTGAAACCAGCCAGCGAAAGTGGCATCTGTTGATAAAAGTTTGCGATGGCCTGTTGGAAATGCTTTTCGTGACACGCAGTGCAATTTTCTGGCGTGTTTTGAAGAACTGACTGACTGACTTCACATTTGAGCTGCAGATCCGAATCTTGTTGTTTATGCTGGCTGAATGCAGTGCAGACGATTTCCAAACTGGTTTCAGGTTGATGAAGACATGTATATCTTGCCTTTCCGATTCTGTCTGTCTGTCTGGCTGGTTGATATCTTTATCCATGTTGACTGACCGTGGTAGAAAGCGTGCTTCGTGGTTGGGTAAGTGAAGGAAGGAAGTTCTTTCAAATCTCTCTCGTTGATGGTGATCGCTACTGCTGGTTGTTGTTGTTGATGATGATGTTGGTGATGGTTGGTTATCTTCATCATCTCTGTCTTCTCCATGTTCACCCGCAATCCTGTTCTCACTGCCTCTTCAGCCAGTTTTTGGTTTTCGCCTGCAAGTCTTCGAGTTTGTGTGACATTAGACATAAATCGTGTGTGTAATCCAGATTTTGTTGAGTCTTCTTATCTATGGTCCAAAGTATTCCTGACTTCTCACTCCCCACTCACGGTG